>WTXC01000171.1:0-43168 GCA_022496195.1 Lactifluus subvellereus
TTTGGTATTGTCATCTCTTGACGATCGTCAATGACATATCGCAAGGTAGCAACTTCAAGACGTTTTCCAAACTGGATGGAGATCCTGATCATCGCCAGCAACTCGGACCTCTAGAAATCCGTCTCTTACAAGATCATTGTAGATATTGTATGCGTTGACTGTGCGGGTCCGATAGTCACAGCACTGAAACTGCCCAACTTGAGTGTCAACTTGTTACGCTTCTCCCTTTGGACTGAGCAGACCGTCTCCTTTCTTTTTACTTCGCTACCTAGCCCGCGTCTCGCCTCATGTTCTAGACCCCGATAGCTATGACTCATTGCGCTCCACTGGACGTGGAGCGCATACTATACTTAGCCCTGACTCGATCATGACTCACCCCACTCCACAGTGGCCTGTGGGGCTGGTACTATGCTTAGCGGACTACTCCACTACCCTCGTTGTGACTCGGTAGTAGTAGCATGTGACTCCCCTGTACCAGGCCTATATAAGGGCCTTAGTTTGCGTAGAGTCAAGCCCTAAGCTTGACTTCGTTTCTCAATTGATTCGTCTTGCCTCTTCCCTTGAGCTTGCCGCTCTAAGCCATTGCCCCCACTTGAACTTGCCACTTCAAGTCGCCTTTCGCGATTCATCGCTCAGCAAGGCTCTGCTTCGCTCTCATGCCTCTCTAAGTCGGCTGTAACGACTTAGCTTTGGGTCTTCGCACCAAGTCACGTGCTCGCCCTACTCCGAAGAACTTAGCTTCACTCTCGCGTCAACGTGATCACCGAAAGTGTCACGCTCAGGACCACGTGCTCGTTGCCCTCGCACGTGTTCACTCTTGCCCACGCCCAAGTCACACAAGTCGTGCTCACGGCCCGTCGAGCCGTAACACAACTACATTTCGCAAGTACAACCACGAAGACCGTGATCTCACTGGTTGGCATGCTCAGTCTGCGAACGTGGAAGGTGAATCCTTTTGAGTATACGGAGCCACTCCCAGCCACTGCGCGGGAACCTCAAAGATCGAGTCTAGGAGAACAATACTGGTGGCATGGATCCGCGGACTCGCTCCCCCATTGACCAGGTTGTGCCCACGTCTATCAACACCACCAATCGCGACATGACATGGTGGGAGATCAAAAGAGACGGCGCTCAGGCCAACTGTGACGATAGACTATCGAATGCCATGGTACATAGAGTGTATCTGGGGTATCACAAGACCGAAACGGAGGGCGTGAAGTTCACGGTTACTTTTCGTGAGGATGTTGGCAACGTTGTGGTCCAGCAGCGCACAGACGCACCCTCCAGATAAGCCATAGGCATGGAGATTATGGACGGAGTATTTCAGACTTGCCAAGGGCCATTGTTGTGAGGCCTGTGATGCTAGAAAGTTCCTGGCGACATGGGGTCTATGCCCGAGGCATATCTACTCCCTCTCCCTTCTTCACATGCGATCTCTCTGTCTTGCAATATCTTTCCCCTCTACACGCACCGTATCACCTCCAGTCATGCCCCTGCCTGATGTTCCTCCTTCCTTCTCTTGCCCGTACATTGTGTCTCTCCCATGCGCTTTCTCGCACCCTGTCTCGGCTGTGCCTACTCTCCCTGTCACATTCTCCTCTCCCCTTGAAACGGCCTTGTCAGGGACTTATATTTTCCCCACCAGGCACACAGACCCCTCATCCTGGGATGTGTTCTCCCTGCCCTCTACCCAGTGCTTCGCGCGCCTCCTCCCCTCCTCCCTCATTTTGGCATCCTCTCCCCCGTGTATCACTTTCAGTTCACAGGCTTACAGGGGCGATCAGTTGTATTGTCATGTATTTGGTATCTAAATCTCACCATTTTCAAGAGAGAGTTAGTGGGAAATATTTGAATACGCCATGGTGCTGCCCAATTACATAGGTGGTGCTCGCCGAGTTGCACGTTCCACACGCGATGGTACCCCCTATTTTCACCCGTGAACTGATACTGACCGTGTCTTACGGGCACAGGGGAATGAAAGCCTGAGAACGGCGCAAAATTGGAGGACTCGATTTTGGGTCCACGCTGCAGGAGAACCAAACCAGGAAATGGTCTACTAGCTATCCCATTTGGGGCGTGGAGGTTTTGTAGGTCTTAATATTGGGTATTTATTTAACATGCCTATGGTACTAGCATGGCAGTAATCCTTGGTGTATGATATCATAAGTAGGTAGTCGTGTAGGACGTGAATCCCTTTCCCCTTGTCTCTCTCTCTTTTCTATCTGCCCTCCTGTCCCATTTTCTCGAACTCGTGTGTGCGTTAGTCGTATGCACTTCAACAGATAAACTCACTCATTCTCCACCACGATCCTTAACAATCATGTCGATCATCGCCGCAGTCGGTGTAAGTTCCAAGCCATTTGAAGAAGTATTCAATGCGCTTAGAGAGATCTACTGTATGAGCGCGTCTTGGTTGGTGTTGGCATATTTAGCCACCTGGAAGACTTAGGTGTCAGGATAGTCTGCCCGAGGGAACCAAGGAAGATACCGACTGAGGACACCGAGACCGGCGAAGATCACTTTTGCTGGTGAGAATACCTGAAAAACATATGTTAGAGCACAGACTGAGAACAAGTAAGGATCCTGGTATTCACCAAGGCCAACACCCTCGCCAAGGGCGGCAGAAAACACGCAAGGGACATTTATGATCGAGGTGAGCCACTTTGTCAATCTCTCATCGCAACTCCCGAACGTATCGAGTTCCCATACTTGCTCTCGAAGCGTGGAAAGAATGGCCTCAGGAGAATCGCATGTACAAAGTGTACAGGCTAGAAGATGCTTGTACAGTACGTCGTTTTGTGTGCTTCCAGAACAGCATTTAAAATGGACTGAAACTTGATACCCAAGAAAACCGTCGTGGAGGGAATCTGGGAGGCAGATGGGGCTTGTCGTAGTAGTGGGATGGCTCGTGGGGAGATTGTCAGGGGAGGTCGCGGGGGTGGTCACGGGCCTGCAAGGCACTTAGTGTACACGTGATGTGGCGTACATCACATCTCTTGTGTCTGTGTCGCTGATCTCGTGGTAAATCAATCTGAACGGGGTGATTGTCACATTCACCCCCTTGTCCTCACTCCACGATTATGCATCCGAGCCCTCACGGTCAACGGGGGCAGTCAGAAGACGATGTTTTTGGCGAGTCACTCATGCAAGTTGACGAGCCGGCTGATCATCTCGCGAATCCATCCACCCCCCCGAGTCCCACTCCCCCACCAAAGCGGCCAAGGCTCGGTATCCCCGATCAGGCCATTGAAAAGGCGTGCAAACGTCTTGGGCGCCTTGTAGACCCTGATGATGATGAAGCTGAGATTCTCGAGTCTGTGTTTGGACTATCGTCCATGTGCTCTCTCGCATGATATGACACTGAGCGGACGTCTTGCTAACCTCGATGAGTTTCGAGAAAATGTCAAACGCCAAGGGGAGCACAATTTATCGACTTATTGAGAAATATGGCAAGGAAGAAATCCTGGCGGGATTTACTTGAAGACGGTACAATTTTTAACTTACTTTGAACTGAAGAGCTCTGATCATGTTCCCTGTCTAGAGGTCTTTTTGAAGCGAATTCAGTCAGACATGAGAAATCACGATGGGACATCTCCGCGGTCTCAGTAGATGGTGCCAATGATATAAAACGCTCTACGTTTCGTTGATCGCCTCTGCTGACAGCTACCGTACGCGCGTGGAGTTCCACTTTCAAAGGCGATGCCGCAAACGTACTTCTCGCGACCATCTCCAATTACCTCGACAAGCAGAGGGACCCTTATACAAGACAGACCAGCATCGTAAATTCGTCTGGAACTGGAAAGTCTCGTATGGTAGATGAAGTGGCGACCAAAATCATTACGGTGCCAATGTGTCTGCGTAGAGATGGAAGCCAAGGTCTCACTTTCCGCTCCTTCGTTTCGACATGCTTATAATCTGATCCATCAGGGTTTCCACCTCCTGATATTGCTCTGCGTAATTGGTTTTCTTCAATTCCGGACCCAACGATCGGGCTGGTGTTGCACGGAAACTACATGGTGTCATGTGTTCGCTTTAACCGTCCTTCACACGAACTAGAATCATCGCGTCCGAGGAGCACAGTGATTATTTTGTAACTGCTTCCGAACTACGTGCTAACGACGCTGCAGATATCCCGGTGCTAACATTAACTCAGGAGGCCCTCCACAGTCTGTCCAAGACCGAGAGGGGCGAGCATGCGTCGCTTGTCAGACAGCGCCAAGAGAAGCTCGCACTTGCCTTCCGTGACCGCATGACTGGAGGTCAATCATTCCAGGGCTCGAATATCTATCGGAAAACGTTCTACGGAGAGGTGATTGAGTTGGCTATGGAGGTGAATTTTCATGGTCTTCATCGTTTCCTTTGAGGTTGACAGATCTCTCAAGTTCACGCAAGGCAGTGTAGAAGTTCCTGGCTCGAATCCGAAAAGTCCTTCCCGATACACTCATAAAATGGGGGGTGGGGTCAAAGAGGCAGGACAAAAACTTTGTCGGTTCGTAGACCCACATGGTCTGTTGGACTCCGACACCGGGTCACGGTGGCCACTCGTTATCCTCGCTTTTGATGAGGCTCATATCCTCACGGATACCCCGCAAGACACGGTGTGGACTTTGTTCTCTGAGTTGCGTCGTACTTTGCGAGGGGTCATCGACTTTCCCATATTCTCGCTGTTCCTTTCGACAGCGGGAAGATTCCATCTTTTCTCTCCGGAGATACGATCGGACCCTTCAAATCGGATCACGAATTCCTACCTCGTTCCCCTGGATCCTATCTCGGAGATCAGTTTCGACGACCTCGCATTCCCTGCGAGGGAAGATACTGTCACGTTAGATCGGGTGGTACAGCTGGATTGGATATCTCATCTCGGGCGTCCATTGTATGTCCACTTGACATGTTCCTCTGGGCAACGGCTTACTTCCTACCTCGAGTAGGTTTGGCTCTCATTATGACGCTTTAGGAAACAACGAGGCAGAACTTATGCTCTTTGCGAAGCAGAAGCTGCTGAACGGCAAGTCTGCCATCGATATGGATGGGCCGGGTTCTCTCGCCTGCCTTTGTGTGCGGTTCGCTCTGGAGTTCAACGCGGACGCACTTTCTCGCGCCGTAACGTGTACGCAGGTCGAGCGCCACATGCGACTGTGCGTCGCGGCAACTACCGGATTCGAAAGAATGGTCACGATTGCCGGGTCGGAACCTCTTCTGGCTGAGGCTGCCTCGGAACTTATGCGCACGAGCACGGAGAACCCGGTGCGGCACCTGGCAAATCATTCGGACTTGAACTGCGTCGATCGCGGGCGGCGTGGTGAGCTGGTTGCAGCATTTATCATCATGCAGGCGCGTGATGCGTCACTGCCGAAGTCAGCAATCGGAAGAAGATGGGTGTCCGTTAGCGACTTCATGCAGGCCCTACTTCCATCGTCCGCGTACGAAATCCTCCAAAATTATCTGCCGACATGTTGGCGCGAAGGAGAGGACAAGCCGTTTGGTGAGACGTTCGCGGACTACGCTATGTGGTTCAACCACGTTATCAGGATCGAGGACGGCAAAATGATCAATGCGGAAAATCTTTGGAAATTTATCACGCGAGGCGCGATGATAATGTGTGCGAACAACCAATATGGCGTCGACATTGTGTTGCCCGCTTGCGTCACGACAGGCAATCTTTCCCATACCACCGTGACAGCGATTCTGATCCAGGTCAAGAATGCGGAACGCTTCGAGTGCAGCATCGACAAGACGTTGTTTGACGCCATGAATCCATTCCGGGTGGGCCTGTTCTCTGATGGACAATTACCGAGGCCTGTTATTCGAGTTGTTTTTGCGCTCGCCTCTGGTGAAGCTGGCGTACTCTTTCCCACTATCCGTCAGCGTAACCATCATTATGCTGATCCTTTCACCGCATTCGACGTCTGGTGCGCGGGACTATCGCCTGACACGTTCAGGTGCATTGGTGACGATTTGGTTCCATATCAAGTTCTGCTGGAGCGTTCGCTTCAGCCTCATGATGCATTTGATTTGAGGGAGACAAATGACCCACGTCTGGACGATGAGACGAGGGCGGCGAGAGGACATCGTAGGCGGATGATGGCGGCGCTAACCATGTACCAGATTGGGCATAACTCGATCCACATCTAGGACGACTTGGAAGGGATGTCAGTATGTGGATGTACGTATCGTTTAGATTGTATTCCGATTCCGTGCGGCAATGGCAACACAACGCAACTTTTCCGTGTTTTGTGGACTTTTTATAACTCGAAGCTCACACCCGGGTCCCCTCGCGAGCGCCGCCCCTGCACGGCGGTTCAACCTCTCGCTCAGTGTCCGATGCATGGTAAGCAAGTGGCTGCGCCGTATCACGCGCCATAACGGTACTGAAGCCTGAGGACCCAAATCTTTTCTCCCGTCCGCTCTATATACTGAAGTGCGCACGTCTAACGCACGCGCGAGTCCGAGTGAACAGCGCAGGACCGTCCTGGTCAGACCAAGGCGGACAGGTCGGGCAGGTAGGAGTGTCGAAGCTTCGGTATGGCGTAGGCGTGGCGGAAGCAGCAGCGAAGAGGCGGAGGAGAGCGAAGCAGAAGAGGAGGAGAAGAAGAAGATGGAGGAGTTGGAGGAGGGAGAAGAGCGAGGCGATGAGTCCGTTCCTTAGCACACGTTGGCGCGATTGCCTAAGCTAGTGCGTCGAGAACCGAGAGGAGAAAGAGAGGGAAAAGAGAAAAGCAGATCACGCAGAGACGTTTTGAGAACAGAGTGAGTCGATTTCACAAGGCTGAACTGCCCTACATCAGGGCTTGCCGTCGTACTTAAATACATGTGTCCGCGCCAATACATGGCCGTGATTCAGGTGATACTAGGACTGTTTGATATGAAAGGTCTGGTTGGTAGCATAGGGGATGAGGCAATCTGACAGGAAAAGCGGCGACGTGGTGAATAACGACGTCGGGCGCTGGGTCACGAGAGAGGCTGGGGGAAGAGATGGGATGATCGAGCATTCTGGTGGCGTAAACGACGCTGGTCGAGACAAAAGAGAGCGAGCTAGGACGTATGGGACGAGCGGTAATGGCCTGTAAGGGAAGTGGTGAGGCGGCGACGCTCAAGTAAAGTGTAATAAGGATCAGCTAGGAGCAATGGGGAATGAAAATGATGAAAGGAAATATACGGGCGTACGAGTTAGTCTTTATACAATTCCTGGGTTACGCAGCTCTTCGACGAGGGAGGTCTCGGAGAGCGTCATCAAAGTTGAGGGACAAACCGCGAACGGAGGGGCGTCTCAGTTCACGATTATGGCATCACGGGCGCTCCGAAGTGTCGTGTTCCGAGCACAACGGAAAGCCTCACCTTACAATACGTGAATGATACTTTCGTCAGATGGTACAGTATTAGCCATATGGAGCAGTCAGCAATACTACGCTGTCTTGGCGTTTACTAAACTAAGCGAGCCAGACCACCTCGTGCCAGTGACACCCGTCTTTCGTGGCCCACTTGTCGGCGAGCTCTGGCCCATCTTCATGAATTAGATGCTTCACGAATTAGATGCCCACCTACCACACCACTGGCACGTGCATACGTGCCATCAGACCGCGTCCCGTTAGTCTGTGAGCCCTGATCGATGGACGAAAGAAGGACGTGTTCATCGAACTGAGTTGCGTGTCAGCTAATTGGTCATTTGGTCACAATAGCCAGCGCTTTCGCCGCGATAATCTCCTGTCAGAGCTGAACTACTGGGATCCACATACGAACAGAAGAGACTAATGCTAAACAGTACTTTGTCATTTATTATTCCCACCACCATCGGCTCTCTGAGGTCACCGGTTCGGGTCCGTGTTCGCATGCTTCTCGCCCATCAACCACCATCACTCAACAAGGTGCATCGACCATCTGGAAGGAACTAGACTTGTGACTACTCCAACGTGGGATGCTATTTGGATGCTTGTAACCCGCTGATGAAGCGCACTGTTAGATTCACGTGAGGCAAACGTCGAAGGGGCCTTGATTCTGCGGCAAACGCACGCATTCAGTTGCCCAGTCGTATCTACACGGTATTTAGGCGCATACAAGATATCAGATAAAGGGACAGTAATAAGAAGATGAGAAGAGATTTCATAGCAATATTGCGAGGCCTCACAACCAAGCACACTCTGGGCGAGCTCGATCGCTCATCTGAACGCGCACCCCCACCGCTCTCATCCCCTTGCCATTAGCAATGCTGGGGCCCGCTCGACCGATTTGTCGTGGTTCCATGGTTTCGCCTTGCTTGCATCGGGCACACACCATCATAGCCCCAGCTAGTCTTAATTTACTCCCCAGTTTGGTCGAGCACATTCTGTGGACAACTGATCGACCTAGTTCTTTACCTTTCGACTTGAGTCCTATATCATCGCGTACCACAAAATAATGGTGGTTTTCTACATATCGCCATACAGGGCTTAGATAGCATAAATAAATACAATGATCTCAACCTTTAAGTGCATTCCACAGTTTGATAGACCCACAGATACTGCACGACTACTTGGCGCCGTACTGAGATAATAACCGCACAACCTCTCCCCACCCTTTAGCCGAAGCTCGCTGGGATGGAGTGTTCCCTAAGTTGTCCCGCGTGTCTACGTTCGCGCCATACTCGAGTAATAATCGGGCGACTTGGAGATTTCCTTCTGTCAATTCGTACTGCATCAGAACCAGCCCCCCACGATCCTCGGCATTAACCTCGGCATTGTGTTCAAGTAATATTGGTGGCTTGAGCTGTCCTGGGTATGCTGCGTAGTGTAGTGGAGTTGAACCATGTTCGTGTTGGAGGAGGCGCAGCCACACGCTGCGGCGTGCCAACGGCCGGGCCGGCAGGACCGGATCGAGATGGACAACCTGATCGTCCTGAATCCTGATGCGTCTCAACTCACTATAAATTTATTTTCACCTGATCCTACCTTCGTTACGGATACTTATAGTACAATACTGTCTGCCAGTAGTCCCTCAGTCTTTCTCTCGAAGACTGAGGTCAGTAGCATTACCATTCTCGTCCTTCCTTACTTTCACTAACATGTACCTACCTAGCCCATATTCCAACAGGTAGATACACTAAATACACAGTCTTTCTCTTGAAGACTGAGCCCATATTCCAACAGATTATGAGACCTGAGTGTCTTTAACAAACACCACACTTGAGCACTTCCACAAGCAACAGTTACCTACTACCCAACATGAGTACCCAGAGCGCTTCATCCCTGCTGCAAGGTGGAAATGCCCCTTCCGCAGGGGCCACGACTCAGAGCACCACAAACTCAAAGGGGCACCCACGTCTCTACGAAATCCCTTTCCTTGATGACAATGGAAGTAACTTCACATTTTGGAAATATTGTGTCCAAATGGTCCTCGACCTCAGGGACCTCTGGCCCATTGTCAATGGCACCACCACCAAACCAGATCCCTCAGCAGCTCCTGACGTGCGTGCTGACTGGTCCTACAAGGATCGTGAAGCCCGTGCACAGATCACGCTCACCCTAAGGGACGAGCCCCTGAATTCTGTCCTGGATGCCACAACTGCAAAGGAATGCTGGGACAAACTGTCAGTGTGCTATGAAGGCAAAGGCGAGCAGAGAATCATTCACCTTATCGACGAAGTGTTCTGGAGCACCCTCTCCAAATCCGAGCCCCTCGAGCCACAGATCAATGCCCTAGTGTGCTCTGCACACACAATCTCCACTCTCAGCCTCCCACTCGATGACAAGCTGATTGCTTTCGCAATCATCTCATCACTCCCATCCTCGCTAACCACCCTAAAAACTATCCTGTCCACCACTAAAGCTTCAGAGCTCTCTTCTGAGTATGTAAAGTCGCAAGTTGTCCTTGACAAACAGCGCCGCATGCGTGAGTCTGGAACTGGCACGACCGCTTACTTTGCCAAAGCTAAGAAAGGACAGTCAGGATCAGATGAATGTGAGAAGAAAAAGTGCACCCACTGCAAGAAACATGGCCATGATGTCAGCAAATGCCACAAGCTCAAGAAAGAGCAGGAGTCAAAGGGAGCCACAGATGCAGCACCCCCTGTCTCCTCTGCCTTGAGCGCAGCCGCTCCTTCCACTTCAGCAAACATCGCTCGCATCGCTTCTGCACCTGATGATGGCACCATCTACATCTTCTGTGCCCTTGCTGTATAACCCAGTGCCTGCATCGACACTGAACACGCATCCTGCACCTGTTCTGAATTCACTGCTAAACCTGCACTTCAGTACCAGTGGATCATGGACTCGGGGCTTCACATACCATGTGCTCGAACCGCAGCTGGTTCTCCACCATCTCCCCCCTCACATCGCCCATCCAAGTCATCCTAGGTGATCATACCACCATCCTTGCCACTGGCACCAGCACCATCCCAGTCCACATGCAAGCCAACGCACGCCAAAGCACCACCACCTTGCAGCATGTTCTATTCGTCCCTGACTTGCATGGCAACTTGCTCTCTGTCGCCCAGCTTGCCTGCCGGGGTGCCAAAGTCTGATTCCGAGGGACTGGATGTCAGCTTTATGATCGGCACGGCCAACTTACCTGCGAAGGTCACCTGCAAGGCAACCTCTACCTGATGGATATGCAGTCAATCGGTACTGAGACACCTGACATTCCCAACTTTGATGTCTCCCCTCCTGAGGGAGATGATTACCTGGCTAACATTGAAGCTGTGTTCACCACGCAGGCCACCAACCCAAAGGCTGAAGACCTACCTTGCCACCACCTTCTCCAGCCCTCCAGTGACGTTGTATCCGCTGAAGGGGGCCCAGAAAAGTGTCGCACACACAAGATCATCGAATCCCATGTCATGGATGCAGGGGGGTGACCCACAAGTACCTCCATCAACCTGAAAACCCATCAGCACATAAACACGAAACAGAGATGAAGGAAACACTAACCATTGCTCCGAAACTGACACCCTCATCTCTCCTTGCCTCCTCCCAATCCACATGCACCACGCATATGCCCACTTGTGACAACAACCCACGCTACACTGGAAGCCCGACTGGCCCACAAAAGCGGCAGATTGAGCATGCCAACGTGGTGCAGGCCAAGACCACGAGTGCTCTGCGCAGCTACACAGAGGTCCTCACAACCCCTGATGCGTGCGCCGATGCCGCCAAGTCGAAATGCATCTGCGAAGGCAACACATGCGCTATTGAGCGCCAGAAGGTCCACAAGGGGGCGGCATGTCCTAAAGAACAAAAGGGGGAGAAGAAAGTGTCAGTATTCAGCCGCACACACAACAATGGGAAAACTCAGAAGAACTTACCACACGCCATCGTGCAAGCTGTCACCCATGATGAAGACAGTAGAGACCCAGTCCCTACACCTGCTAAAACATGTGCATCATCCTGCATGGCCCTTGCCATCATCGCCAAGCGCACTCTTGAAGCCTCTGACAAGATGACACCACAGGGCTGCAAAAGCAATGAAGACATCAGCACCAAGCCTCAGGTAATGGACCAGTCACTCACATATGCCAACCAGCATCAGCAAGACCCAAAAACCCTTAATTTGTCTTGATGGTCTTAATTTTGTCATTAAGGCAACTAAGTCTGTTAAGGCAAGTTGCTGACTTAATTGTGACTTAGAAATATTGCCCTAAGGCAAGATTAAGAACACCTAAGTCACATCAACAAATTTAAGTTCTCTAAGTCAAGTTAAACACAATTTTAAGGGGTGCACACAATTCACACTTTTTACTATTACTATTTTTAGGGCAGCATGCTACAGTTCATCTACAGAAGATGGGAAAACAAGTAGATACAGTAGAATTATAACAAGTTACAATAAAAGTACAATAAAAAGCAGTGCCAGCATGGCCACAACAGTGGGGAGGGTGATGACACGGCCATAGAGGTGGGGGTCTGCTGCAGCCACTGCGGCAGGGATGGTGCTGGCGCGGCGCGGTGTGGCAGGGTGCAGCGCAGCGTGACAGGGTGCGGCGCGGCGTGACAGGGTGCAGCGCAGCGTGGCAGGGTGCGGTGCGGCGCAGCAGGGCGCGGCGTGGCGCGGCAGGGCATGGTGCGGCAGGGCGCAGTGCGGTGCGGTGCGGTGCGGCGCGGCACGACAGGGCACAGCGCGGTGTGGCGCAGCAGGGTGCAGCGCAGTGTGGCGGGGCGCGGCAGGGTGTGGCGGGGCACAGTGGGGCACGGCAGGGCGCGGCGGGGCACGGTGGGGCGCGGCGGGGTTGGCTGGGCAACTACGATGGCAATGGCGGCGAGGGTGCTGCTGCCGTGGCCGCGGTGAGGCAGCGGCTGCCGTGGCCGCGGTGAGGCAGTGGCTGCCGTGGCCACGGTGAGGCAGCGGCTGCCGTGGCCGTGGTGAGGCAGCAGCTGCCATGAGGATGCTGCTGTGGCCATGGTGGCTGCAGGGATGGTGCTGGGCGACGTCAATGGCGATGGCGGTGAGGGTGCTGCCGCCGTGGCCATGGCGAAGGCGCTGGCGTGGTGGCGGTGGCAGTGGCGGCTGCAGTGAGGGTGCTGCCATAGCCCCTGCAGCGACGACGGTGCCGGCGTGGCCGGTGGTGGGGATGGTGTTGAGCAACAGCGACGGTGCAGCGGCGGCGGCAATGATGGTGCTGGAGAGATGACAATGGCGATGGAGGTGCTGCCACCGCCACAACCGCAATGACAGTGCTGACACCGCAATGGCTGCGGTGATGGTGACGGTGTGGTGGCGGCGGTGGGGAGGGTGCTGGGCGACCGCAACAGTGAGGTTGGTGGCACTACCGCAATGGCGGTGAGAGTGCCAGGGCGATGGCGATAGCGCTATGGCATGATTGCAGTCTAGTTAGTTATACCACATATTATGATTTGACTGAGGTACATAGCTGGTGGTGAACTCCACCTCTGCCAACACCCCAATGGTTGGCCACTGGGGAAACACAAAGGCGAGTCCCACCTAGCTTGTTCCTCTGTGTGAAAACGTCGCTTGCGGCCCAAGTCACTGAGGAGGATAACTGTAGTTCTAGTCAATCAAAGGCCTGCACATCTGGATTGAGTAGTGTTTTAAGGTCCGGTCCGGTCCGGTCTTTGACCTCCAGAGCCATGCAACCGGACCGGGACCGGTTGCAGCCAAAGCTAAATTCACAAAAACTGGACCAGGACCGCAAGCAACTGGTCTATATCAGTCCGGTTTCAGAAAATAGACTGGTTGGGACCAGTCTTTCTAGAGACCGGTTGTCAACCAGTCTCAACTGGTTTTTTTGCAGTTGCAACCGGTTTATTTTTATAAATGCACTGTATATTCAAGACTATATGTGTACAATCTAATAGTACTAATACTACTGTAAGGAAGGAGATGCCACCGCCGCCACCGCTGCTGCCGCATTGCTGGCGGTGTCGCGTCAATCGTGCCGGTGTTGCCCCGTTGGTGGTGGTCTTGCCGCTGCCGCCGCATAGCTGGCGGTGCCACCACATAGCTGGCAGTGCCGCCGCATAGCTGGCAGTGCCACGTTGGTGGTGCTGGTCTTGCCACGGCTGGTGCTGGTGTTGAAGCTGCCGCCACCGCCGTGTCGCTGGTGCCGATGCTGCCAGTGTTGCTGCCGCTGCCTTGTCGCTGGTGCTGGTGTTGCTGCCGTCGCCGTGCTGCGCTGCCCCTGGTGGTGTCGTCGCTGCCCGCTGTGCCGCCAGTGCTGGGGACTGGGGCTGCCGCCGCCGTGCTGGTACCACCGGCGTTGACGCCACTGCTATCGCCCGCTGGTGCCACTGGTGCTGCTGCGCCTGCTGCTGTCGCTGGTGTCGCCTGCTCATGCCGCCGCTGGTGTCGCCCGCTGGTTCCGCCGCTGGTGCTGCTTGCTGGTGCCGCCGGTGGTGTCACCCGGTTGTGGTGCCACCGGTGGTGTCGTCCGCTGGTGGTGCCGCCAGTGGTGTCGCCCACTGGTTCCGCCGGTGGTGCTGCCCCTGGTGTTGCTGTGGTGCCGCCGTTGGTGCCGCCTGCTGGTGCTGCTGGTGTTGTCGTCCACTGGTGGTGTCGCCCGCTGGTTCTGCCGTTGGTGCTGCCCCTGATACCACCGCTGGTGCCGCCGTTGGTACCGCCTGCTGGTGCCGCTGCTGGCGTCGCCCACTGGTGCCACTGCTGGCGTCACCCACTGGTGCTGCCGCTGGCGTCGCCCACTGGTGCCGCTGCTGGCGTCACCCACTGGTGCTGCCGCTGGCGTCGCCCACTGGTGCCGCCGCTGGCATCGCCCGCTGGTGCCACCACAGCCACCGCCGCTGGTGGTGGTGCTGTCCTAAAGGGGGAGAAGACGATGTGGTTAGTATTTTATGTTAAGGATGACACACCTGCTGTTTCCCTCAATAGAGGGCCCATCAGTTGATGAGCCGCTGCAGCTTCAAGTTGGTGGAGGGGAAGAGTACTTACCTAAACTGGACGCCATTTATCGGAGTTTGAAACTCCGCATGAAAGTCGCACAAGTCATGACTTTGAAACACAAAGACATGGAGATCAAAAAAGAATAAAAAATATATTTAGAAGTGCATTATTGTAATATGTACTGTACAGTACAGAGGTCTGAGGAGCAAAGGCTGGTTGCAATTTGCAACCGGTTGCAACCAGTTTTTCTGCAGTTGCAATATATGGTGTGGGAATTAAGGACCGGGACCGGAACCGGACAAAAATTGATGCAACCGGGACTGGTGGTCCGGTCCTAGTGCGGTCCAGTCCAGTTGGGTCCCGGTCTTTTTTCGGTCCATAGGACTGGACCTTAAAACACTAGGATTGAGGGAAGAGCCGCCTGAATAAACGCGTGGACAACTAAAAGTGAAGCATATAGAAAACGGGTGTTGACTTAGAAAAAAAGGTCAAGGGGGGCTTGCAGGTCATGTGACAATGTTGAACTTTTTTTTCGTTTCGTACTGTACCCCAGCCCCACTTGGAGGCATGTTCAATTGAGGTAAGTAACCCAGCCCTTCTTCCTAGCTAACAATTCTATTCTGCAGGTATTGTTGCGCCCACGGGGTATGAACAGGCCCCGGGGCGCACCCCACTGCATCACCGCCTACGCGCCCATGTGCACGGTGGCATCCACGTTGTTTGCCACGATTGTGGCCGCCTTTTCCTGGGATGAGCAAGTGCGGGAGGTGAACAGGTGAGCACGAATATCACCACCTCCACCTCCACCATCAGCTCCTCCTCCTCATCAGCACCACCTCTGTACCAGCCACATTGCCGCCGCCTCATCGCTGTCGCCACCGCCACCAACCACCTCGTACCAGCCACATCACCACACAGGGGTTTGCCTCCTGAGCCAACAGGTAAGTTTTTGTTTTTATTTTTTTGCTATGTAGTGCTAATGCGTCAGGGATGACTCTAATCGCCAAAACACCCTCGTTCACAGTCACCGTGGTGACTGTGACTGCGACACCGTGGCGACGACTGTGACACTGCGATGACAATGGCCATGATGACCGCGACACCGCGACCACGACAGCGACTACAACTATGACCACCGCGACACCACAACCACGACTGCAACAACTGCGACCACGACCACGACCACCATGACGACTGTGACGACCTGACCACGACCGCAACCATAATCACAACAACTGCAACCATGACTGTGACGACCACGACGACCACGACACCGTGACAGCGACCATGGCCGTGACCACCGCGACACTGCGACCGCAACCACGCGACCACCGCTACGACAACCGCGACTGCGACCACGATGACCACGACTACGACCACAACTACGACGACCACGACCATGACCTGATGGCACGGCTGCCACGACACCGCAACCATGACCATGACCACCGTGACCACGGGTCCACGACTGTGATGACCACTATTATACAACCACTATTATACATTCTACCTGTAAAATAGAGTAGTAAACAATACATTATGAATTTTGAGCCTCTTAAATGTGTGTGAATGTTAATTAAAAGCAGGCTTAAAAATGTCTTAGCCACTACTTAAAAAGCTTAAGTTCACACAGCCATGAAAATTTAAGGCATCACAAGGCTGCTAAGTGGTAAATTAAGAGAATGATGTCTTAATTAAGAGGTGACCTTGCTTAATCAGTCTTAGGAAAAAATGGTCTTAAATTTGTCTTAGAAATTTTTTAAGGCCAATTAAGATTCATTAAGTACTTTTTGGTTTACCTGATGCCAGGCCATTCCCGTCCACGTCAAGGACGATGTCACCCTCACAGTGATGCCTGAGACCAGCCACATCGCTATGGCACACAAAGCTGTAAAAAACATCAGTGAACCTGCAATACCCCCATAGCAATAGGCCTACCCCATAGCACACCATAGCACACCATAGCACACCATAGCACACCATAGCACACCATAGCACACCATAGCACACCATAGCACACCATAGCACACCATAGCATTGCATAGTTTATCAGCAAACCCATAGTTGGCCATAGTTGGCCATAGCATTCCATAGTTCATCAGTAAACCCATAGTTGGCCATAGTTGGCCATAGAAAGGGGCCTACTGCACAGCACTGCACAGCACTGCACAGTCTCATGCCACTGGGCAGCTGTAGGGCGTGACACGGGTAACCCCCAGGTGGGATTTCCCGAAACTGCACCCGCACCCATGAAAACTGCACCCAAATGGTTTCAGGTGCAGTTAAACCGTAAGGACCCACAGTTTTTTGCAGGTTGTAACTGTCGCTGGTTGAAGTAAAAAAAAAAGCAATGATATTAAGAAAAAACAATGGCCATAAGGGCACATGAGGAAACTACAATATAAGTAAATGACCCCCTGGCATCCCCAACCACAAGCATGCGATCTGCGAGTGCGCAGGCAGGTGTGCGTGCAGTGTGTGGTGTGTGTGCATCGTGCGTTGTGTGGGCATCGTGCGTGTGTCATGCATGTGTCGTGCAGGTGTGCGGGCATCGTGCGTGTCACGCCCAGACTCTGGGCGTACCTCTACTGGCGTTGGAGGCGGCAGCGGCGACGACGGCGGGGGAGTAGGGGATCTTGGATGTGAGGGCCCTAAGTCCTGATAACGAGCTCTCGCTGGGGAGCTAAGATGGCGTTTGATCTTAAGTCCTTTGACCATACGCTAGTGACACTTGTGCAGGCGACGCGAAGTCTGGCAATGAGCCAGAGGAGCGGTGGTTCACAAGTAAAGGCCTGAAGATAGTTCAACTCGTCTGAGATTACAAGAGAACAGACTTAGGGTCTGCTCTAAGGCGATACAACGCGATATAAGTACATTGGGGAGGTGAGTCAGGTCGAGTCATAGTGTCCCTAGGACACTAGTAAGCGGACACAGTAAGCCTCGAGTCATCGTACAGTAAGCAGGCCGATACGTGAGTCATATTGTACAGTATGAGTCAGTAGGTGCCGAGGCAGCGCATGCGCAGAGGTAAGCAAATGTAGCACTAGTGGAGTGCGCACCAGAGGCGAAGCGTGGGAACACCTACTATAATAGGAAGGTAAGCATGATGTAAGCAAAAGCGGCCAAGTCATGGCCTCAAGCAGAGTCTCAGGCCCTAGGGGCCTGGCAGTCCATAAACGCAACGCGGGAGGAGTGGGATAAGTGGAAAATAAAGCGTACATGACCCCCTTGTGCACACCGTGAGCAGAGTCCGATCTCGGCATGCACAAACGTGACAGTGCGGACGTGCGGGCGGCATGCAGGTGGCATGTGGGCGTCGTGTGGGTGTGTGGGTGTCGTGCAGGCGTGTGGGTGTCATGCAGGCATGCAGGTGTCGTGCGGGTGTCGTGTGGGCGTGTGGGTGTCGTGCAGGCATCATGCAGGTGTCGTGCGGGTGTGCGGGTGTTGTGCGGGCGTGCAGGCGTTGTGCAGGCATGCGGGTGTTGTGCGGGCATGTGGGCATTGTGCAGGCATGCGGGTGGCAGGCATGCGGGCAGGCGGCATGCAGGTGTGCAGGCGGCGTGCGATCTGCCAGAGGGGGGCGATCAGCGGGTGTGCAGGTGTGCATGCGTGTGATCTGCCAGCAGGTGGCAATCAGCGAGTGGGTGTGCAGGCGGCATGCGATCTGCCAATGGGGGGTGATCAGTGGGCGTGCAGGCGTGCGAGCGGCTGACCTGCAGGTGGCCACATGACAGTAAGCAACGCAACCCCCTCCGACTCGCAGTTGAAGCGAGGGAGGGGGGGAGAGGTCAAATATAATTTATTATAAAATACTACTACTGTAATAACTATTTATTCTATTCTACTTATTACATGCAGGCGATGTGCGTGCGGGAGATGTGGAGCGTGCGGGCGATGGGGGTGTGCAGGCGATGGGAGCGTGCGGGCGATGGGAGCACGTGGGCAATGGAGGGTGCGCTGTTACGCTCAGCCTTGGGCATTCTTAGTGACTTGCTAGTTCTTGACTTGGTTCAGCCCAAGTCCTGCTTCAGGGTAGTGCTGCGTGCACTGTGGACGATTGAACAATGGTTCTCCTCTTGATTGCAATGGCTCAAGACGTAGGCCAACTGTTGTGCACAAGTGACAAAGGTGCACTGATAGCGCAGTGACTCCTAAGTGACTTCAATGCAAAGGTGTTCCAAGCCAAAAGAGTTCCCTTATGACTAAGGGGGAGAGAGAGGAATAGAGAGGAGGGGAGAGTGTACTGGTGGCCTTGGAAGGTCTGGTTTGGTTCGGAGTATCCTAGGGGTGCCTCCCACTGCAGGGATTCCTAGGTTCAAGTAGGCTGGATTGTTAAAGAGGTCGAGTCTGTAGTCTACTGCACAAAAGAGTGTGCTACTTATAGTATTGTGAAGGCCCCTATCTAGAGGGCCGCTATCTAGAGGGCCGCGTAATCGTCAGGGCATAGGGCCCATGCATCTAGTAGGTTCCAGACTACGCGTCATAGGGACGCGCAAGCGTATCCATAAGAATTCAAGGGTGCGCATGAGGTATGAGATCAAGGGTCATAGTGATTGACCCAATAGCAAAAGTACTCAATGTCCGGTGAACGCGCGGCCTGTCAACACGCTGCAACACATCTGCACTACACCCTGGACCCAGGGGAACACGCCTTTAGCGTTCTGTGATGTGCCGATGTGATATGCGTGATGCATGCACATGCGTGTGCCATGTGAGTGCCGCAACCATGTGAGCGTACATGAGGCTAGCAGCCTCCTTCCTAATCAGTCCGTATAGTATCAGTTCAGTGTCCAAAGTGTCAAATGAGTGTGTAGCGGTTCAGGGGCACTCCCTAGGAGTCCCAATTCCATCCTTGTCTTGTCAGTTAGCCAGCTGTGAGCTCCAGGAGCTCCCACACAGACTGGGTTGAGCGCAAGTCAGTGCGTGTGGTGGTTGTGGTTGTAACATGCACGAGGCGATGTGGGGCGTCATTGTAACCTTGCATTGGACATGAGGAGGCTGTCATCGCCAAAGACTTGTTAGTAGGAACAAAAAAGAAAAAAAAAAAAACATACCTTGAGGTGGTGGTTCGAAAACTTCTTAAAGTTCTTTTTGAGGGGCGGCGTTGGTGGCACTGCAGATAGAAACCCCCCTCTGTCTCACGTTTAGAGCGAGGGAGGAGGTTGGTGGTTGGAAAACGCCGTGCATCATGTTTTCGGGTGGTGGTGGCGGTGGCATGAGAGGAGTTGCTGCGTGACTGGAGGTGGAAATCGACGTGCGGAACTCCAAACTGGTAAAAAAAAAAAAAAAAAGGCACAAAATCAAAACAAAAAACCATGGTCAACCCATAAACCACGGTCAAGGGTGCGGTTTTGCCTCGGGTGGGAAATCTCAAAACTGCACCCGCACCCATGACACACTGTGACCAAAAACCGCAGTGTCACCCGCACCTGTGTCATGCCCTAGGCCTGGCCAAATGTTGAACTTTTTTTTTTCATTCGCACTCCCCACTTGACCACGTTCAATTGAGCGTGCCATCCTTCATTTTTTTATCCTACTGTAAGTAACCCAGCCCTTCCTAGCTAACAATTCTGTATTCTGCAGGTATTGTTGTGCCCATGGGGTATGAACAGGCCCTGGGGTGTGCCCCCACTGCATTGCTGCCTATGCACCTGTGTGCACGGCATCCATGTCATTCGCCATGATCGTGGCTGCTTTTTCTTGGGACGAATGTTACGATCTTACCTACGGACTGTATGGACCGTCTTTTTCTTGATTATGCTGCCTTGCTTACGCTTCTCTCTGTGACTCGATACAATGACTGATCACGCTCCATGAGGACATGGAGCGTGTACTATACTTAGCCTGCTGACTCGTTCATGACTCACCCCACTCCACAGCCGCCTGTGGAGCCATTACTATACTTAGCGGACTGCTCCACTACCCTCGTCATGACTCGGTAGCATAGTAGCACATGACCCCTCTGTATGGGCCTATATAAGGGCTGCACTTTGTGTACAGTCGAGCCTTAAGCTTGACTTCGTTTCCTAATTCGATTGTCTTGCCTCTTCATCTGAGCTCGCCACTCTAAGTCGCCTTCTTCACTTGAACTTGCTGCTTCAAGTCGCCTTTTGCGTTCATCGCTCAGCAAGGCACTGCTTCACTCTCACGCCCCTCTAAGTCGGCTGTAACGACTTAGCTTTGAGCCTTCGCACCAAGTCATGTGCTCGCTCTACTCCGAAGAACTTAGCTTCGCTCTTGCGTCGACGTGACCACTGGAAGTGTCACGCTCAGGACCACGTGCTCGCTGCCCTCGCATGTGCTCACTCTTGCCCACGCCCAAGTCACACAAGTCGTGCTCACGGCCCATTGAGTCGTAACATAAGTCAAGCTTCCCACTAACCACCAGGAACGCCCTGCCCTGGACAATACAGACTATTGGGAACACCTCAGCAATCTTAACAGAAGACGCGCACACATCACTCAGTGGAGAATCCTCCTTGACGACGCAGTATATCGCCACAATGCCACTTGCTTCCTGTCCTGTGCCGAAGGACCATCAGAGCAACATCGCACCCTCTCAATCGAAGTAGAAAACTTTCGATTCATTGAACAGAAGTGGCTGGAAGACTTCACAGCATTTGAAGCAGCCCTCACTATCTTACAGCTATTACTAGAACCCTGGAGTCTACTCAACAACTGCATTTAGGACCCCTCCATGAAATTAGCTTGCCAGACGTCCTCGAAGCTGTCCTCTGGACATGAGAAGCCACAAACCAACTCGAAGGTGACGTTAACCGCCACCGACACGAGTGCCCAAGGACCTGCATCAATGGCCCAAACAGGCACCACCGTAACCTCAATCAGATCGCACAAGAACTCGCTGAAATTGTCACTGAAGTCGACTTCATCTGCACCGTCTTCGTCCACAAAGTAGAGCTCATTCTACGAGAAGAGGACAGTAAAAGTGGCAACCCTTCGAATACAAATCTCAGAGACAAGAGACACCCCAGTCACACCACAAAAGAATGCAGACTTACCAGACTACATCTGTGGAGGTGTGTTAGGCTCAAGCGTTGGCCTTCTGCACGACTTGTGCGACGGGTTGGTTCGTTGACTTGGTCTAGCCCAAGTCTAGGCTTCAATGGACTCTGGAGGGCCTGGAACGCACAGGCGGAGTGTGATTCACAAGAGGAGTGGACAGTCCCTTCAGTGCGATGTTAGGAAGGATTGATGAATCGTCCCTACACAACGCAATGAGAGGAAAGGCGGATCGACACTTCAAGGGGTAGGGCACAAGCTTGGCAAAGCTCCTGCCTCTGCGCCTGGAGGGGAAGTGCAGGCTAAGGTAATCTCAGGACAACCTCAGCTTGCAGAACAGGGGAACTAGCTTGATTGCTCAAGAAGTCGAGTCTGAGTACATACAGATGAGGCGAAGCACTATAAGTACTAGGTAGGGTCAAGGGTAGTGCGTCACCATGGCTATGATGTCATGTACTAGGGCAAAGGGGTCAACGCGTCATCATGCAGGATCGAGGGTAAGTGCATCATCGTACAAGGCCTAGGGCCCATCATCAGTAAGCAATAGGCGGCCTCATGGTTTGCATGAGGCAGTGGGTCAAGGGGGAAGGCATATATGGAAAGAAAAAGTAAGGGTACTCAGTCCAGAGCAGTCCAGAACGTAACAAGGTGCCTACTGGAAAGACACCAACCGAAATCCCAGAAGGTGGTGCTACCACCACACGATCCAAGCCCCTGACGGAAGTACTAAGCACTTCCCCATCAAGTACATCAATGACCATTGGTATATCCTTGAGTGGGAAGAAAACTGATACTGGACTAAGCCAGACAACTGCATCCCCCACGACAACACCACAGGTTTAGGACACCCGGGTAAAGCCCCAGAAAGCATCGAAGTAGATCCACCTTCGCCACCACTTGCCCCCTCTGCAGCAAAAGGGAAACAAAAGGAAGTACAACCACTTGAAGAGTTCCTAAGCACCGGACTCCAAGATGTTGCCATGCTTCAAGGTAGCCACCCGCTTACTAAAGAAACCACAGCTACCCCGCAACTGCTCCGATTGGCACAGCAAGCCATCCAGCCCACGCCGCCGCCACCCATCCTTCAACAACCTATACCACCCCCACCTCCACCACAGCAAACCGGCATGGCAACAAGTTCTGCGCCACAGGTAAACGGCAATGACTCCATGAAAGGAAATGCGCCAGCCATCTTCAATGGAGATTGAAGCAAAAGTGCCAAATTCCTGAAAGAATTCAAGCTGTACCGGATCCTCAATGGGAAATCAGACAATGTCACCATCCCCTACAACCGAGTAGCACTAGCCATTGGGTATATCAGAGGCCCCAAGGTGGATGACTGGACCGACGCGCAAACAGCACTCCTAGAAGAAAGAACCACCCGAGCAGTCAATCGCATCCAGAAAACAGATGAGGCGCTATGGGCTAGCTTTGTCCAGGACTTCACCAACACCTTCACAGACATGGCCAAAGAGCAAAATGCCTTTAATAAATTGGTCAATCTCAGGATGCAGGAAAATGACGTCGATGGGTTCATCACCACCTTCAACCACCTTGTCCTAGCAGCAGGATGATCCCCTACAGACCTAGGGACGCTGGACCTCTTCAAAAAGGGTCTGCGTCGAGGAATAGCCCTGAAAATACTCAACAAGGAGACCATACCCACGATGCTAGACGACTGGCAAGAAGCAGCGCGAAAAGAAGTCATCAGAAGCGTGCAGATACTTGCTGATCTAGGACCTGCCCCCAACCAGCAACACTTCGCCCCTAAACTGCGGTTCATCCCCAGAGCACCAGCCCCTGCCCAGCGCCCCAGAAACAATGCCCCAGTCCCCATGGACGTAGACGCCACACGCATGGGAGGGCCACTGACAAATGACGAAAAGAAGAAGCTCATGGACGAGTGAAAATGCTTCTACTGCAAAGAGAAGGGACATCGCGCTGCCCAATGCTTCAAGAAAAGGGGGAGACAGAACCAGCAAGCCCCCTCCCAACGCGCCACGCTTGTGAGGATGATGAGTCAAGAAAGTCTGACCATCGTCCCCGATGACAGCGCTAGCCAAGCCCCAATGGACGTCATGTCCCAGCTACATGCCATGAGTGCAACAGAGCGATCAGCAGCCTTCAACCGCATTATCCAAGAAGACTTGGATTTTTAAAGCGGCTTGATCTAACAGCCTGGAATCAAGCCTCGCGTATTTGTACCATGTATGTCTCAAATCAGAATAGTATCAATGTCAATTTTACGTTCTCCACCATACATGGAAAGGCTGCAGAAAGCACGCTCATAGACAGTGGCGCCACCGATAACTTCATTGACCAGAAAACCACCCAAAGGCTGCGTCTTGTGCCCAGACGACTCCCCCAGCCACACCTCCTCTACAACATAGATGGATCCGAAAACCGCAGTGGCCGCATCACCACCTACTGTGACCTGACGATCCAACAAGGAAAGAAGGAAAGCATACAGCGCTTCTTCCTCGCTAACCTAGGACGAGATAGAACAATCCTAGGATTTCCCTGGTTCCACACCTTCAACCCTGACATTGACTGGAGCACCAAGACCATCAAAGGAGGACCATTTTCCATCACACTAACCAGCAGAAGGGCACCAGAACAACCCTGAAGCCTGTTACGATACGCCCAACTGCTTGGACACACCCTCCAAGCCACCTCTCTGGAAGAAGGAGACAACCTGATCCTCCAAATCAACAGAACAAACATTGCCCAGGAATGGGCAATTAAGGAGCACCAGGAGCGAACTGCCCCCACAGCAGCCGATGTACCCTCAGAATACTCCCAACATTGGAGAGTTTTCTCAGAAAAAGAGGCGCAACGCTTCCCGCCCAGCAGAGAAGATGATCATGCCATCAGGCTGAAACCCGACGCCCCTGCCACACTAGACTGTAAGGTCTACCCACTAAACCCCAAGGAAATGGTCGCTGCCAACACCTGGCTTCAAGAACAGCTAGACAAAGGATATATCGAACTGTCCAGCTCCCCCTATGCTGCCCCCTTCTTCTTCGTCAAAAAGAAGGATGGATCACTCCGCCTGGTCCAAGATTACCGAACATTGAACAGCTGGACGATACAAGATGTCTACCCCCTTCCCGATATCAGTATCCTGACCAGAGACCTCGAAGGATGTGCCCTATTCACCAAGTTCGACATCCGATGGGGATATCACAACGTCAGGATCAAGGACGGCGATCAGTGGAAGGCAGCCTTCAAGATGCCGCAAGGACTGTTCCAACCGCACGTCATGCTATTCAGACAGTGCAACGCGCCCAGCACTTTCCAGCGAGTAATGGACCGACTCCTGCGCCCATTAAAGCTCAAATACCCAAGGATGATTTTCATATATATGGATGACATCCTCGTTGCCACCCCCTTAGACCATGCACTACACCGATGCGTGGTCCACGAGCTGCTAGATATTTTAGAAGCAGCATCATTCTTCCTGAAACCCCAGAAATGCCAGTTCGAACAACGACGAGTTGAATACCTGGGACTAGTCATCAATGGGGATTCACTACGCATTGAGTCCAGCAAGTTAAAGGGAATCAAAGAATGGCCGCGGGTACTCACCAGTGTCAAGCAGCTACGATTGACGCTTGGTGTCCTAGGATACCAGTGCCCCTTTATACCAGGATTCGCTGAGATTGCCCGCCCCCTAACCAACCTCCTAAAGAAAGGAGTTCCCTTCATCTGGACAGATGAATGCACCGCTGCGGTCGATCAACTCATCGAGATTGTCACAAGCGACCCAGTCCTCTGGCAACCAAGCCCAGCACACCTGTACGAATTAGAGGTGGACACCTCCCAGAATGCCACGGGCGCCATCCTGTACCAGCATGATGCTCAAGGACGGCGACGACTGGTGGGATACAATTCAAAGACGTTCATGGCCACTGAACGAAACTACCCCATCTGGGACAGGGAGTTCCTCGCCATCGTCAGAGGACTAGAACATTGGCGTCACCTGCTCATGGGCGCCCAGCACCAGGTCACTGTTATCACTGACCACAAAAACCTCCAGTACTACTGGTCGCCCCAGAAAATTAACTGCCGCATCACCCGATACATCCTCACGCTTGGAGATTACCACATCACCCTTGTACACTGCCCAGGGGCCACAAATAAAGCGGATGCCCTCTCCCGCCGTCCAGATTTTGACCATGCCGGCCAGGACAATACCGAAGTCCTTGCCCTGCCACCCGCCCTGTTCACCAACGCCGCAACGAGTGCTGACCTTGAAGACCGCACCCTCGCCCTCCAAAATAACCATAAAGACACCCTCGCCACCTGGGCCTCCACCTACCCCATTGAGCGCCGTCCCAGAGGAGGCTGGTGGCATGCCAACCGCCTTGTTGTCGTGGCAGACAACGACCTTAGGAGGGGAGTGATCTCTCTATACCATGACTCACCAACCGCCGGGCACCCTGGAATTTTGAAATCTTGCCTACTCATTGCCAAAGACTACTGGTGGCCCAACATGAAGCAAACTGTCCTCGCCTATGTCAAAGGATGCGCCACCTGCCAAGCCACCAAAGCGAACACCACCAAGCCCACACCACCTCTCATGCCCATCACGACCAACCCAAATGCCCTGCCATTTGAAACTATCGCCCTCGACTTAATTGTTAAGCTGCCCCCATCCAAAGGATTTGACTCCATCCTCACGATTACTGACCACGACTGCTCGAAAGCTGCCATATTCATCCCCTGCAACAAAGCCATGACTGCGCCAGAACTCGTCACGTTGTATGCCAAGCACGTGTTCCCCCACTACGGCATTCCCCAGAAGATCATTAGCGACAGAGGAACACACTTCGCCTCGCACTTCCCACGAGAACTGTGCAAAATACTGGGGATTGAACAAAACATTAGCACCGCATACCACCCCCAAACAGACAGGCAATCTGAACGAACTAATCAGTGGCTTGAGCAATACCTCCGCATATATGTCAATCACCAGCAGAACAACTGGGCCGCCCTCCTACCCATTGCTCAGTACGTCCACAATGCTTGGCCCAGCAGCACCACCAAGCAAGCGCCGTTCCAACTCCTCATGGGGCATATTCCACATGCCCATCAGCCACAGAGATCCGAGAAAATGCTGTCGCTCCAAGAATGTCTAGACCTTGTTCATCAAGGACGGATATCAGCACAGACCACCATTACCAATGCCCAGACCCTAGTTAGTGCCAGAAAGGGAGCGCGATTTAAGCCATTTGCAAAAGGACAGAAGGTCTGGCTTGACGGAAGGAACATCCACATCACCCAACCAAGTGCAAAACTCGCTCAAAGGTGCTATGGCCCCTTCCAGATCACTGACGTCATCTCCCCAGTAGTATATCGAGTCGCAATTCCCCCTCAGTGGAAATTACGTCGTGTCCATGACGTGTTCCATGCCAGCCTCCTTACCCTGTACGTAGAAACTAAAGAGCATGGCCCCAACTTCACAGAACCGCCTCCTGACATCATCGATGGAGAAGCAGAGTATGAAGTCGAGGCCATTCTAGAATACCGCACGTTTGGAAGAACAAAGCAACCGCAGTACCGAGTCCATCAGGTAAACCAAAAAGTGCTTAATGAATCTTAATTGGCCTTAAAATTTTTCTAAGACAAATTTAAGACCATTTTTTCCTAAGACCAATTAAGCAAGGTCACCTCTTAATTAAGACATCATTCTCTTAATTTACCACTTAGCAGCCTTGTGATGCCTTAAATTTTCATGGCTGTGTGAACTAAAACTTTTTAAGTAGTGGCTAAGACAATTTTAAGCCTGCTTTAATTAACATTTACACACATTTAAGAGGCTCAAAATTCATATTATATTGTTTACTACTCTATTTTACAGGTAGAATGTATAATAATTAATAATTAATTAACCTAATAAAGATATGGCAGTCATCAGTACAGCAGCAACCACAGTGACGGTGCTGGCACGGCGGCGGCACTGGCGTGACAGCAGCCGTGCCGTCACGGTCGTTGTCGCCGCCGTCATTGTCGCAGTGGTCGTTGTCATCCGTCGCGGTAGTCATGGTCGGGGTGCGGTGGTCGTGGTTGCGGTCGCGGTCGTGGTGTCGCGGTCGTGGTCGCAGTGTCGCGGTGGTCGTCACGATGTCGCCGTCATCGTCGTTGGTCGTGCCAGCGTCGCCGTTGGTGCTGCTGCCGTCGTCATTAGTTCCTGTAGATTAAGAGACTCAAGACATAAAAAACTTGACAGAAAAAAAGAGGACATACAGTTGAAGTTCTCATATTGCATCGCTTCGGGACTGGCAGAGGGGTCATGCATTAAGAGATCGATGCAGGAGGAAATTTGTCACATATCGTGAGAAAAATGTGACAGTGTTACTATCTAGGAACACGGCGTAAAATACTGGGTCAACGGTGTTTGAGTAGAACTACGAAGATCATCACGCAACATATGGGCTCTGTACTTGCGTAACTGACGAGGCAATTCAAAGGCAAAGCCCTCACCTCCATACCTAATACAAGCCTTTTCAAGTGTTTCACAAAGTTTCATGGTTTCACGGCGTGAGGGCAAATCATCGACATCACCATCACCCTCTGAGTCTGAGTCATCAAGTTCAATGACTTCGCCACGGGCAACTGCCATCTCATGCTGAACCTCAGCCACGATTTCGGCATCACCTCCTTCAAACCTGTATGGTGAGTCACCAACCTCGTGTTCCTCGATTGGATTGACAAGATCCTCCAGGGTAGGTGGGGGACCAATTATCCTTCTCCGCTTGACCAGCTCTTCGACTGAGTCCATCAGCTCTTGCTCCACATCAACAAGCTGGGGGATAAGGGATTCTGGTTGTGATCGCCGCGAGATCTTGATTGTCAGCCGTGGCAATTGACTTTTTGAAGCAAGGTGATGTATGGCTTCTTGTGCGCGTGGGATGTCACCTTCCACATTCATAACTGCGTCAAGTGCTGGCTGCCAGTCCCGCTCGTTGTATCGGTCACCAAGATATTTCTTGAGGTGTTCTTCGGCATCAGGCAATGTCATCTCACTTGTCGCAAAGGTCCGAATGATGTCCCATGCTCCACAATCCGCGCGTGGTGATGTCGTATCATAGATGTCATCATCTAGGAGCTCCCTGTAACGCATACGTTATCCATTCTATTTTCACTGACCATGTCACTGTATCGCTTACCCTTGAATTTTTGTGTGGTTCCAACAATGCTGGATCGTCGAATCATGCACCTGCTTCCATGCCTCTCGTGCCATCACCATAGCTTCAAGTAAGTCGATCTTGTAAATTTCACGTTCTCCAAGCTCATCCTTCTCGATCGCACGAAGGCAGAATTCCCGTCGATAATGAGCCTTGAAACACCGGATAATTCCTGCGTCTAGTGGTTGGACGAATGGCGTCATATTGGGTTCAAAGTAGAGGAGCTGAATATTTCGAGGTTCGTATTGAATGTAGTGCCCAGAGAAGTTGTCGAGGGTAAGACATATGCGCCGGTTCTTATTACGCATCTTGACATCCAGGTCTTTGATATACCTGCCCATTTCACACTGTTTATGATCACGAAAAGTCATAAGGAATGAATGCGTACTCTTCAAACAGCCCTGATGTCATCCAGGCTTTTTTGTTGTTCCGATAGTAAAACCCAAGTTGGGCAGGTGTCTGCGCCTTGAAGCACCGGGGTTTCTTGGACTTCCCAATATAGATTGGCGGTAAGCGTTCACTTCCATCTGCATTGCAAGCGAAAGCCATGGTGATGCGAAACTTGTCTTTCTTTTTGCCACTCATCTGCCTCGAAGAGAGGCCTCGGTCTGGTGGCGCACTATGGTGCAGTGTTCAGGAACAACACGACAATGAGGAACACCAAGAACAGTGAGTCAGTGACTTACAATGCGAAGAGGGCTAACTCATCAATGTTCCACCGATCCTTTGGAGCATATGTGTTCAGGATCATCCCAACTCGTTTGCGCTCCGCTTTCACTGCCTCGAGATCAACAGATCCTGCCTCCCCATGCCGGCGGCGTTCACTGTAGCCATGAGCCCTACAAAATGGTCCAATCCAACCATCTCCCTTCAGCCGCTCACTCTCTGGAACGTCAAACTGCTGTTCAAATCTGGCCCGCTTTTCCTTCAGCATTGGACCACTGAGTGTTTCACCTTTTTCCTCCATGTGCTGTGCCCAGAGCACAAGAGCCCTCTCTACATCTGGGCGTGTCACAATTCGTGGGCGCTTGGATGACAAGGCATTTGGGTAAGATGCGACACGCTTTTCAAGCTTGGGTCGCGCCTTCACTTTTCGTGAGAGTGTGGATTGGTTAAAGGTCAATGTGCCATCTACTTTTGAAGCAAAGTGCCTGACAACATCGCCTTGAGACATGTGAGGGTGCTCGTCCATGTAAGCAAAGACGGTCATCCAATCATGGAGTGTGAGGTTTTCATGGCTCTTTGTTGGGGCTGGGATGGGATTTGCTGTTGTCTTGTGCACTGTAGCATCCTTTGGAACAGGGGCCTTTGGTTTTCGTTGGTAAGGTTTTGGCTTTGGGCGTGGTTTACGCCGGGTGGGTTCAGGATGAGCAGGCATTTTTCAACTTCGTATCATTGAGTGTTCGCTCGACTTTTTACAAGGAAAATTTCATCATTACAGCCTTCATACTATACCCTGTTAGGCTGAAGCCGCTGAGCACTGTCATTTGAGTGAATTACAAGCAATTGGCCGTGTTCCTGACCATGCGTTGTCACCATACATCAGCATGACACAATTTCCGCCTACCCCAATATTGCAAATTGGGTCCATAAGACCTATGCATTATGCATTATGCATTACACGCCCCATTTCCCTGCGTCCCATCATGGTTCCAGTGCAAGAGCCATGCATTACTAGATTAATGCATCACCAAGTTATGCATTATGAGAACTTCAACTGTACCTGTGAGCTCGGGATGCAATGCTTCCCGTGCTCATGTTGCCCCTGTCTTTGGGAGCCCTCTTGGCCGTTGGTGGTAGCGGCGGTTTGAAGACCGCGGTAACTGTGAACGAGGGTGTTTCGGCATCCCTGACGCGTTAGCACTACATAGCAAAAAATAGAAATAAAGGCTCACCTGCTGGCTCAGGAGGCGAATGCGCGTGGTGACGTGGCCGGTACGAGATGGTGGCGGTACGCGGTCGTTACGATAAGGTGGCCGTGGCGACGGGGACGAGGCGGTGGCAACGGAGACGAGGCGGTGGCAACGGAGACAAGGCGGCGGCGGCATTGGCGATGTGAAAGGGATGGTAGTGACGAAGAGCTGATGGTGGAGGTGGAGGTGGTGACGTGGCTGGTATGAAGAGGTGGTGGTAGTGATATTCGTGCTCACCTTGCCGTCCCAAGAAAAGAAGGCAGCCACGATCGTGGCGAACGATGTGGATGCCGTGCATGCGGGCGCATAGGTGGCGATGTGGCGGGGCATACCCTGGGGCTTGTTCATACCCCGTGGGCACAACTATACCTGCAGAATAAAAATTATGAGCTAGGAAGGAAAAACCAAGGATGGCACGCTCAATTGAACATGCCGTCAAGTGGGTAGTGCGAACGAAAAAAAAAGTTCAACATTGGCCGTCACATGACCTGTAAACATCCGTCCGTTTTTTTCTAAGTCAACGCCCATTTTCTATAGTGCATCATTTCTAGTTGTCCACGCGTTTATTCAGGCGGCTCTTTCCCTCAATCCACTGGCAGATGTGCGTGCCTTTTGACTGAAGACTTGGCCCACAGTTCCTCTTCCTCAGCGACTCAGGCCACAAGCGATGTTTCACGCGGAGGAACAAGCGACGCGGGACGCGGGACTTATTGTCTTCGTGTTTCCCCAGTGGCCAACCATTGGGGTGTTGGCAGAGGTGGAGTTCACCACCAGCTATGTACCTCAGTCAAATCATAATATGTGGTATAACTGACTAGACTGCAACCATGCCATAGCGCTATCACCGTCACCCTGGCACCCTCACCGCCGTTGCGGTAGTGCCACCAAGCTCACTGTTGCGGTCGCCCAGCACCCTCCCCGCCGCCGCACCCGTCACCGTCACCGCAGCCATTGCGGTGTCAGCACTGTCATTGCGGTTGTGGCGGTGGCAGCACCTCCATCGCCGTTGTCATCTCTCCAGCACCATCATCGCCGCCGCCGCCGCTGCACTGTCGCTGTCGCTCAACACCATCCCCACCGCCGGCCGCGCCGGCACCGTCGTCGCTGCAGGGGCTATGGCAGCACCCTCACTGCAGCCGCAACCGCAACCGCCACCCCCACCACGCCAGCGCCTTCGCCGCGGCCACGGCGGCAGCACCCTCACCGCCATCGTCGTTGATGTCGCCCAGCACCATCCCTGCAGCCACCGCGGCCACGGCAGCATCCTCACGGCAGCTGCTGCCGCACCGCGGCCACGGCAGCAGCAGCCTCGCCGCCATTGCCGTCGCGGTCGCCCAGCCAACCCCGCCGCGCCCCACCGTGCCCCGCCGCGCCCTGCTGCGCCCCGCCGCGCCCTGCTGCACCCCGCCGCGCCCCGCCGTGCCCTGCTGCGCCCCGCCGCGCCCTGCTGCACCCCGCCGCGCCCTGCTGCGCCCCGCCGCACCCTGCTGCACCCTGCCGTGCCCTGCTGCGCCCCGCCGCGCCCTGCTGCGCCCCGCCGCGCCCTGCTGCGCCCCGCCGCGCCCTGCTGCGCCCCGCCGCGCCCTGCTGCGCCCCGCCGCGCCCTGCCGCGCCCTGCCGCGCCCCGCCGCGCCCTGCCGCGCCCTGCCGCGCCCCGCCGCGCCCTGCCGCGCCCTGCCGCACCCCGCCGCGCCCTGCCGTGCCCCGCCGCGCCCCGCCGCGCCCTGCCGTGCCGCACCGCGCTGCGCCCTGTCACGCCGCGCCGTGCCGCACCGTCCCTGCCACAGTGGCTGCAGCAGACCCCCACCTCTATGGCTGTGCCATCACCCTTCCTACTGTTGTGGCTGTGCTGGCACTGCTTTTTATTGTACTTTTATTGGTAACTTGTTATAATTCTACTGTATCTACTTGTTTTCCCATCTTCTGTAGATGAACTGTAGCATACTGCCCTAAAAATAGTAATAGTAAAAAGTGTGAATTGTGTGCACCCCTTAAAATTGTGTTTAACTTGACTTAGAGAACTTAAATTTGTTGGTGTGACTTAGGTGTTCTTAATCTTGCCTTAGGGCAATATTTCTAAGTCACAATTAAGTCAGCAACTTGCCTTAACAGACTTAGTTGCCTTAATGACAAAATTAAGACCATCAAGACAAATTAAGGGTTTTTGGGTCTTGCTGATGGTCAGATGGAAAGGGTACTCTGCAGCAGAAGACATGTGGGAACCTCGGAAGAACCTGAAAAATGCACTGAACCTAGTCCACCAGTTCCACCGAGATAATCCCACAGTGATAAGAAAGGCCTATATAAGGCATGCCTTGACCACCCTCAAATCAACATCCCCCTCTCTCACCTCTACTACACCCAGCACGCCACCACCAGCCTACTCCTCTCTCATGACCTCCAATGGCTCGCAGAAAGACCAACTCGTCAGCAAAGGAAAAGGAAGGGAAGCCCCCATTGCCCCAGACTCGCCCATATCCCCCACCTCGAAGAATGACAACCCGCAGCACCCCTTACAGATCCATGTCGCCACCAAGGTATTCACCATGCGAGGCGATGACAGCAGCAGCGACGACAGCAGCAGCGAAGCCAGCAGCAACACAGAGTGGACCACCAATGATCGAAGAACAGGTGGACCAGTTTCTGGACGAGCTTCTCCACTCCCTGACCTCCACAGCTGCACAAAGTTCAACCACCCCCTCTCTGCCGACAATTTCTGTGGAGTCTGCAATGCCCCCGTTAAGATGGACAATGGCCACGCCACCTGGAGCGCCTCCCCCATCTCGAGCAGCGACACAGCGACTGCCAACGCCCGTGCCCCCACTTCGCTGACTGGGATCGATGCCCCCGTTATTTCCACATCCATTAGATGAGGTACGAACGATGACCTTGCCAGCGCCTTCCAGCTTCTGCAGCCGCCAAGCGTCGCTGCCACCAGAATGCCCGCTGCGCTTCCGACACAGCTCCCAGCCCCTCCTATCCTCCGTAGCTACGCAGACGTCGCCGCCACCCACACCAGTCAAGCAGGAGAGCCCCATGCCCCAACTCCACACACCCACAGTGCCTGAGGGAATCCAGGCCATGGTCAGCAGGACAACGCGATCGGCTACGATGGTTATTTCCTGCAATGGAATCGACTTATCGACCATCCAAGTGAATGGAACGTTGTCCTTGTCCCCGATCACAACAATTGCCTCATCCCCACCACCTACTACACCCACCTGCCCCGCCTCAACGAGCCTCTCATCTTGGGACGACTAACGCCGACGTCCCATATCTTCGCTGAGCCCCTCCATGCTAAACCACGTCCCAATGCTCACCTCCCAGCCGTAGATGACTGGGACCTCTTCGTCCTGGAGGGCAGCCACCAATACTGCCACCATGTCGACAGGCTCATCGACGGACTTGCTGACCCTGGAGTCACCGCCGAGGTTCACAGGTACAGAACTGTGGTGAGAAAGCTCCACTTCCAGATTGAGCAGGAATATTACCACCTGCTGTCCACTCCTGAGTGCCGCGTCGAGTATACCACCCTACAGCTACAACGGGATGCTGACTTAGTCCGCTGCCACCACAAGCTCAGAGACGAGCTGTGTGGTATCGAGGTGCACCTGTACGAAGCCGCGCTTATATCACGCATCGGGCTGAAGCTGGACCAGATTCTGGAGCACCCCGCCCTTCCCTCCATGTCTTATTACCTGCGGGGCCACCCCACTACTCACCAAACTGATGTCATGGCCACCCTCCCAGTTCACGTGCTGCCCCACGTCCACTTCATGAATGCTCGTCCCCTCCCCGTTCGCGACTGCGCTGCCATTTATGCCCTCCACCACAAGCGCACCTGTCCCCCTGAATCATCTCCTGACGCCAACGACGCTGGGTGGGCCCTGTCTGGTGAGTTAGCCACTTCGGACTAACAGCGTGGCAGCTGTCCCTTAGGGGAGGGCGTACTGTTACGATCTTACCTATGGACTGTACGGACCGTCTTTTTCTTGATTACGCTGCCTTGCTTATGCTTCTCTCTGTGACTTGATACGATGACTGATCACGCTCCATGAGGACATGGAGCATGTACTATACTTAGCCTGCTGACTTGTTTGTGACTCACCCTGCTCCACAGCTGCCTGTGGAGCCATTACTATACTTAGTGGACTGCTCCACTACCCTCGTCGTGACTCGGTAGCATAGTAGCACATGACCCCTCTGTATGGGCCTATATAAGGGCCACACTTTGCATACAGTCAAGCCTTAAGCTTGACTTCGTTTCCTAATTCGATTGTCTTGCCTCTTCATCTGAGCTCGCCGCTCTAAGTTGCCTTCTTCACTTGAACTCGCCGCTTCAAGTTGCCTTTTGTGTTCATCGCTCAGCAAGGCACTGCTTCACTCTCACACCCCTCTAAGTCGGCTGTAACGACTTAGCTTTGAGCCTTCACACCAAGTCATGTGCTCGCTCTACTCTGAAGAACTTAGCTTCGCTCTTGCATTGACGTGACCACTGGAAGTGTCACGCTCAGGACCACGTGCTCACTGCCCTTGCACGTGCTCACTCTTGCCCACGCCCAAGTCGCACAAGTCGTGCTCATGGCCCATCGAGCTGTAACAATGAACAAGTGCGGGAGGCGAACAATGAACGGAATGAGAGCAAGGTGAGTACAAATACCACCTCCTCCTCATACCAGCCACATCACCTCCTCGTCACCACCACCCCTGTACCAGCCTCTGCCACCGCCTCATCGTCATCGTCGTCGTCGTGACCACCACCTTATTGTAACGACCACATATCACCACCACCTCATACCAGCCACATCCCGATGCAGGCATTCGCCTCCTGGGCCAACAGGTAAGGTTTTATTTTTATTTTTTTGTTATGTAGTGCTAACGCGTCAGGGATGTCACAAACCACCAAAACACCCCCATTCATTCATTCACAGGCACTGTGGTCTTCAAACCGCCACTACCACCAACAGCCAAGAGGGCTCCCAAAGACAGGGGCAACATGAGCTTGGGAAGCATTGCCTCCCAAGCTCACAGGTACATCCTCTTTTTCTGTCAAGTTTTTTTATGTATTTAGTCTCTTAATCTACAGGAACTGATGATGATGGCAGCAGCACCCAATGGCGATGTTGGCACAACCAACGATGATGACGCTGCCACCCCGTGTCCTCCACCCTCTAGTCCGTGAGTGTCTGTGCTCACTTGCTTGGTTTCACCCCTGCTGACACCCCGCATCCTCTGCCCTCCAGTTTGTGAGTGCCTGCGCTCGCTTGCTCGGTTTCACCCCTGCTGACACCCCACGTCCTCCATCCTCCAGTTGGTGAGTGCCTGCACTCGCTTGCTTGGTTTATCCCCTGCTGACACTCCGCATCGGCAACACTGCAACGACGACTGTGACAGCCGTGACACTGCGACCATGACTGCGACCACTGCAACACCGTGACCACAACCACGACCACGACCATGGCCACCGCACCCTGACCATGACTACCGTGACCACAACCACCGCAACCGCCACCACAACCACTGCAACTATGGGTGACAATGACCATGACCATGACAACTGCGGGTGACGATGACCACGATACCACAGCTGCAACAACCACGACCACAATACCGTGATGATGATGGCGGCGACATGGTGACACCAATGATGACCGGTCTAGCAGGCTTGAGGGTATTCTAGTGTAGTTTACATTAATAACAATGTATATGTCACATTTGTGTGTGCTGGGATCCCTCTCTGATCACAGTGTGCACAAGGGGGGCCATGTACGCTTCATTTTTCATCCACTTTATCCTTTCCTTGCCACATTTATGGACTGCCAGGCCCCTATGGCCTGAGACTCTGCTTGAGGCCATGACTTGGCTGCTTTCGCTTACATCATGCTTACCTTCCTATTATAGTAGGTGTTCCCACGCTTCGTCTCTGGTGCACATTCCACTAATGCTACATTTGCATACCTCTGCACATGCGCTGCCTCGGCACCTACTGACTCATACTGTACAATATGACTCACGCATCGCCTTGCTTACTGTACTATGACTTGATGCTTACTGTGCTCGCTTACTAGTGTCCTAGGGGCACTATGACTCGATCTGACTCGCCTTCCTGATGTACTTATATTGCGTTACATCACCTTTGAGCAGACCCTAAGTCTGTTCTCTTGTAATCTCAGACAAGTCACCAGTCTTCAGGTCTTTACTTGTGAACCACCGCTCCTCTGGCTTATTGCCAGACTTCACGTTGCTTGCACAAGTGTCACTAGCTTATGGTCAAAGGACTAAAGCTTAGGCATCATCTTAGCTCCCCAGCAAGAGCTCGTTATCAGGACTTAGGACCTTCGCGTCCAAGATCCCCTTCTCCTCTACCGTCATCGCCACCACCACCTCCGTTGCCTGAGGAGGTATGCCCAGAGTCTGGGCGTGACATTAGAACAGACTTTCCCAGTCTACCCAGTCAGACCACAGTCATGGAGTCACCAGTAGATCCCAAGTTTAAGCCCTTCACGCTCACCCTCTGCGTAGAGGATGACAAGAAGGATGACAACCGTGTCATTTGGCTACGCGCCGGAGACACTTACTCCGGATTCAATGGGACGATCCCTTGGAATGGACACTACTTCATCAGCATCCTCCCAGGAAGGAGCAAAGCTGGAGCGTACCCAGTACACCACGTAGCAGGATGGTGGTACGAAGTAGCATTTGACAACAAGACAGACAAATATTTTGCCTACATAGACGCAGCAAACCGATTCCCAGTGTTAGGAGAACCAGTAGAACCAGCAGAGCTTGAGTACGTCGCCCCATTCACTAAAGACGTCAGGGAAGCTCTTGCTGGAGCAGCAGCACAACAAGTAAGAGACCCTAGCCCCATCGAGGAGGAACAGGTTCCAACGCAAACCATGACAACCCACACCATCGCACCAGCACGCTTTGCCATTGGGACTGGAGCATCATATGCAGCTATCACCAGAATTAACCCTTTCGCCCCAGCAGAACCCAGGACAGGCCCTCCAAGGGATGGAGGAGGTCCGCCAGGAGGAGGAGGTCTGCCAGGAGGAGGAGGTCTGCCAGGAGGAGGAGGTCTGCCAGGAGGAGGAGGTCTGCCAGGAGGAGGAGGTCTGCCAGGAGGAGGTCTGCCTAGTGATCAGCACGGGTAGCCCGCGGCTACTTCCGGGTCTACCCGGGCCCGTACCCGGACGGACCCGGACACGCAACCCGGCGGGCTACTGGTGCCGCGCCATGACAGGTATGACTATTGGCTATTGGGCTAATGTCTTACTAGTACTATTACAGTGCTACATACAGTTTATCTATAGAGAAGAGAATAGATACTGTCACGCCCAGACTCTGGGCGTACCTCCACTGGTGTTGGAGGCGGCGGTGGCGACGACGGCGGAGGAGTAGGGGATCTTGGACGTGAGGGTCCTAAGTCCTGATAACGAGCTCTCGCTGGGGAGCTAAGATGGCGTTTGATCTTAAGTCCTTTGACCATACGCTAGTGACACTTGTGCGAGCGACGCGAAGTCTGGCAATAAGCCAGAGGAGCGGTGGTTCACAAGTAAAGACCTGAAGACGTTTGACTTGACTGAGATTACAAGAGAACAGACTTAGGGTCTGCTCTAAGGCAATAGAACGCGATATAAGTACATTGGGGAGACGAGTCAGGTCGAGTCATAGTATCCCTAGGACACTAGTAAGCGGACGTAGTAATCCTCGAGTCATCGTACAGTAAGCAGGCCGACGTGTGAGTCATATTGTACAGTATGAGTCAGTAGGTGCCGAGGCAGCGCATGCGCAGAGGTATGCAAATGTAGCACTAGTGAAACGCACACCAGAGGCGCAGCGTGGGAACACCTACTATAATAGGAAGGTAAGCATGATGTAAGCGAAAGCGGCCCAGTCATGGCCTCAAGCAGAATCTCAGGCCATAGGGGCCTGGCAGTCCATAAACGCGATGCGAGAGGAGTGGGATAGGTGAAAAATTAAGTGTACATGACCCCCTTGTGTGCACTGGGGTCAGAGAGGGATCCCAGCACGCACAAACGTGACATTACCCCCTTCTTAGAGTCTGTGACTGACCTCAGTTACTGCCGTCTTCGGTCCAGTCATAGGCATCCATGGCGTCAGTGTCATACTCCGCAGCAAGGTGGGGGCCTTCCCTGGCGAGGCGATCAAGGAGGTATTCGTTGGTAGGAGGGGGGCGGCCGAAAATGCGAGTGGAGAGGGTGAGCTGTTCGGGGCGTTGAGTGTATCCTCGCCCGGCCTTCTCTAGGGCTTGGCGTAGGGCCGACGAGGGGCAGAAGTGGATGACGCGGTCCTCAGGGGTGTCCAAGGGGGCGTATATGCTGGTTAGGTAGGGGTAGAGGATGTTGTACGCGTCCGCAGCGGAGAGGCGCGAGATGCATTGGTGGCGGAGGTCTTGGTAGTAGCTGAGTCTTCTTGCGTGATGATTGGTGAGGCGTTTCGCCTCACGAAGGCGACGCTTCTCCAGCTCCATCTCCTGCGCATGTGTCTCGATCCCCATCTCCGCGGACCGTAGGCGTTCCACTTCTCCAATCAGGTATGGGTCCCCAAGGGCCTTGAGTCCCTCGTCCACATATTTGTAGAACCTCCCGGCATCGCCTCCGTCGTCCGAGAGGATAGAGACTTGTGGTGGGGTAAGGCGAGGCAGGGGGCGCCAGGAGTGGTGTGCTACGGGTCGTGCGTGTAAGGCGAAGGTGAAAATGATTCGGTTGCAGCCCGTGGTGGCTAGGAGGACGGGGTCTTTTGCCCCATACATGAACGCGACATATTTGGGGATAACATTCGCCCCGGAGCCATCCTGAATGCGTCGAGGGAAGTACCAAGGGGAGGTAGGAATGTTAAGGCGGTAGGGGTGCCCCGGATGGTCAGCCTCCAGGTCCCCTCCTGTCGCCACATCTAGGTCGATGCCCGCTAGGGCACTCCACTCGTCAGGCAGGTCAGCTCTCAGTGTGTCAATGCTCTCATGCCTCCCCGTCTCCACTTCGTCGCGTAGGCTTGCTACCCCATTAAGCACACAGCTGCGTACTTCGTTGTCTTCCAGGGTGTCTATGATTTCAGCCACCGTGGCGTTGAGGCGTGCGATGATCTCTGCTCCTGTGCGGGCACCGCGCATGTCAACTGTGAATGTGGGGGCGTCCTCTACTGGATCCTCAGAGTGGACGTTAGTTTCATCGAAGATGAGGATGGGGCCTTGGTCTTCTGGGGCACGCGTTGCCACCACATCTACTTGGTTGAATAGGTGAAGGGGGTCTTCCCGTCGAGGGTGGACGTCGTTGCTGCGGTTGCAGCCAGGAGGCGGAGGCCCTCGGCGTGGGGGAGCTCTAGGTCTGAAATGGAGGGGCTGGTGGAGGCGACAGAGCAGGTATGGTCTGGTCTTCTGCGGCGAAGAAGGAGGAATAGTCCCCTTTGTAGATGGGGGAGCCCGGCATGGAGGAAGCCACAGAAGAGGATGACATGTAAGCAGGACAAGGGTGACAAGGATGACGAGCTGCAGCGTGCGTAGAGCTTGGAGCGTAGTGGGGAGGAGCTGAAAAGCGAAAGACTGAGGGGTGTATAGAGGCCACGGCAGCAAGGAACTGGGGGGAGTAAGTTGCTTGGAAAGAATTAGGGTGTTTCCGAGCGGTCTTATATGCTGTCTTGTTACGCACCATTCCGTTCCGGAATAGCGCTAGTTGTGCTGTGGTTGGTGGTGTGCAGGACTGGTAGCAAGTCTCAGGGTAGTCTGGGAGAGGCAACGTTGACGATGCTATGAACGTGGCAAGCGACGTCTCTGGTCCTGAGTCACTCTTTAGTTCTGAGGGTGGCGAGAACGTTGGCAGACTCTCAGAACTGGACACTGATAGGTGTGAGCCTGCGGTTGGGTTAGGTGCTCCTTGGTCTGTGAGTGGGGAAAAGACGCGTAGATGTCCCTCCCTTCCATGTGTTACCCCCTTCTTAGGTCTCGCATCGCCTCGATGTGGTGTGGTTCTTTGATGGAACTCCTCGATTAAGTCTGGCGCAAACACTTGTGAAGCTGGTTCCCATGTATTGTCAGCATGTGGGTAGTCTTTCCACTTGATTAGGTACTGGTGTACGCGTTTCCTGCCATAATGTCGTTCACTCATGATGCGTTCTACTTCCCATTGGGGTTCTCCTTCGATGATTTCAGGTGGGGGGCGTGTAAAATTAGGTCCATGGGCGCCTGTTTCTTGGTAAGGCGTCAAAAGATCGACATGAAACACATTATGAATCGTCCATGATGGTGGCAATTCCAGTTGGTAAGCCACAGGGGAGATGACTGATGTGATTATGAATGGGCCGAAGCGTTTGGGCGCCAGCTTACTACTGGGATAATAGGTTTTGATGTGGCGTCCTTCGAGCCAGACCTTTTGATCCTTTTGAAACCGTGGTACTACTGTCTTTGGTGGCGCATTCAAGAGCATTTGTGCACGATGTCTCGCATTTTTGATGTGTGTAAGGCAGTCTTGGACCGCAGGGGGGTGTGTTGGGTCATTGTCAATCGTGCATTGGGGCTGGTAACCGAAGAGTAGCTCATGTGCGGTGAGTTTTGAGCGTCATGGGGCCAAGAGTTGTAGACAAACTCTGCCATTGGTAGATAATAGGCCCATTGATCTTGTTGGTCTGGAACCCATAGGCGTAGGTACTGCTCTACTTGCTGGTTCGCACGTTCACTCTGTCCATCTGTCCTGGGGTGGAAGGCGGTGCTAATATTTTGCTTTGCATGAATACTTTTGGTCAGGGCGCGCGCGAAGTGCGACGTAAATCTGGGGTCGTGGTCTGAGATGATGCGCCTGGGTAGTCCGAACCAGGGCAGGATGTGGCGGAAGTAAAGGGTGGCCACCCCTTCCCCCGTGATAGTAGTCGAGCAGGGGAGGAATCGTGCAGCTTTAGAGCACCCCTGATCCACAATGGTAAGGATTGCATTGTGTCCTGACGAAGGGGGGAGGTCTGTGATTAGGTCCATAGAAATACTTTGAAATGGACCCTCTTCCGCTGGGACATCTAGCGGAAACAGTGCTGCCTTGGTTTGGGTGGTGCGCGCTTTAGTTTCCTGGCATTTGGCACATCCCTGTACGTATTCCTTTGTGAACTGGTCGAGGTCCTTTCCTCCTTCATAGTGTCGGTGCAGGAGTGCGAGTGTATTTTTGACTCCAGGGTGCCCGGCAAGGGGGTGGTCGTGGTATCGCTGGAGGACCTCCCTTCGCGCATCCAACTCCAGAGGGAAAGGGGCGAGGTTCATCGCTCCAACACGCTCTGGTGGGAATAAGGTGACATTCTCATTGTCATGTTCCCCTTTGTCTCCTGGGGGGTGCGATAGAAAGTCTGCGGGTATGTGTTGTTTCCCTGGGATGTGCACCAGGTGATAGTCATATTCTTGGAGCTCTGGCGACCACCTAGCTTGGCGGCGGTTAAGATTTTGGGGGCACATGAAGTACTGAAGGTTGCGGTGGTCTGTGCGGATGGTAACCTTGTGGTTGCTTCCTGCTAGGTATGCTCTCCAGGTGCGTAAGGCGTCTAATACTGCGAAGGCTTCACGGTCTGCGACGTCCCAATTACGTTGAGTGGCGTTGAAGGTCTTGGAATGGAACGCGATAGGATGGAGGTGTCCCTGAGTGTCTGTTTGTTGCAGGACCGCTCCCAGGGCATGTTGGGAGGCGTCTGTGTCTACGAAGAACGGTTTGTCAAGTCTGGTTGGTGTAGGACCGGCGCAGAGGCTACTTTGTGTTTGAGTTCATTAAAGGCTGCCTGGCGTACTCCAGTCCACTCCCAGGGGGTGTCTTTATGCGTGAGTTCATTCATGGGCCGCGCGATCTCGCTGAACCTGGGGATCCAGCGGCAGTAAAAGAGGCAGAATCCGATGAACGCGGGACATCTCTGACATTCCTGGGCATTGGCCACTCCGCTATAGCTTTAACTTTAATGGGGTCCATCCTGAGGCGGTCTTTTTCCAGGATAACGCCTAGGTACTCTACCACTGTCACCTCAAATTGGCATTTCTCCGGGCGTAGATAGAGATCATGTTGTTGGAGGACTTCGAGAACCTGGGTAGTGATGCGTCGGTGTAGCGCATAATCCAAGGGTGTGTGTACCAGGATATCATCCATGTACACTGTAACGTGTCCCCCTTGATAAGGTCCTTGAAAATCTGGTTCATCATCGTTTGGAAGGTTGCTGGGGAGTTGGTGAGCCCGAAGAACATAACCATGGGTTCGAATAGTCCTAGGTTCGTCTTGAAGGCTGCCTTCCATTGGTCGCCTTCGCGAATGCGTATGTTGTTATAACCCCAGCGGATGTCCATTTTCGTGAAAAGCGCGTGTCCTCTGACTCTGTCAATGAGTTCTGGGATAAGAGGAAGTGGGTAGCGGTTGCGAGTAGTCACTGCGTTTAGTTTACGGTAGTCGATGACGGGGCGAAGATCTCCATTCTTTTTCTTGACCCAGAATACAGGGAAGGCGTATCTAGAGTCAGAGGGGCGGATAAGTCCTTGGTCTTCGTTCTCTTTGACGAAGGTGCGCATAGCCCTCTGTTCCCTAGGATTGAGCGGATAGATTTTGCAATCTAGGGTGTCTGGCGCCTCTGGTTTGAGGTCAATGGCGTGATCCCAGGGACGTGATTCAGGAAAGCGTTGGGCCGCTTGTTCACTGAACACTTTGCGGAAGCGGTGGTAATGTTCTGGGACGATTTGATCCCATGTCCCTTTCC
>WTXC01000172.1:0-42950 GCA_022496195.1 Lactifluus subvellereus
AATTCCTTCAGGAATTTGGCACTTTTGCTCCGATCTCCATCGAAGATGGCTGGCGCATTTCCTTTCATGGAGTCGTTGCCATTCGTTTGTGGCACAGAGATTGTTGCCATGCTGGGTTGCTGTGGTGGCAGTGGGGGTGGTACAGGCTGCTGGAGAATGGGTGGTGGCGGTGTTGGCTGCGCGGCTTGGTGTGCTAGGCGGAGCAACTGCGGTGTGGCTGTTGTTTCTTGGGTAAGAGGGTGACTGCCTTGAAGTGTGGCCACGTCCTGAAGTCTGGTGCTCAGAAATTCTTCGATCGGCTCCATTTCCTTTTGTTTTCCTTTTGACGTAGAGGGGGCTAGCAGTGGCGATGGTGGATCTACTTCGATGTTTTCTGGGGCCTTACCCGGATATCCTAGACCTGTGGTGTCGTCGTGGGGGATACAGTTGTCTGGCTTTGTCCAGTAGCGATTTTCTGCCCACTCGAGGATGTACCAGTGGTCGTTGATGAATTCGATAGGGAAGTGCTTTTCACTTCCATCGGGTGCTTTGATTGTGTGGTGGTAGCACCACTTTCTGGGGTTTCGGTCAGTGTCTTTCCAGTAGGCTCCTCCACAGATGTAATCTGGTAGGTCAGCGTTCTTTCGTGGCGCAACCGGGGTATCTCTGGTCTCTGAGATCTGTATTCGGAGGGTCGCCACAATTACTGTCCTTCTTCCTGTAGGATGAGCTCTACTTGATGGACGAAGATGGTGCAAACGAAGTCGACTTCAGCGACGATTTCGGCGAGCTCTTGTGCGATCTGATCAAGGTTGCGGTGGTGCCTATTTGGGCTGTTAGCGCAGGTCCTTGGACACTCATTTCGGTGGCGGTTGACGTCGCCTTCGAGTTGTTCTGTGGCTGTTCATGTCCAGAGGACAGCTTCAAGGATTTCTGGTAAGCTAATCTCATGGAGGGGTCCTAAACACGGTCGTCAAGTAGACTCCAGGGCTCTAGCGATAGCTGTAAGATGGTGAGGGCTGCTTCAAACGCTGTGAAGTCTTCTAGCCACTTGTTTTCGATGAATCGAAAGTTTTCTACTTCGATTGAGAGGGCGTGGTGTTGCTCTGATGGTCCTTCGGCGCAGGACAGGAAGCAAGCAGCGTTGTGACAATAAACTGCGTCGTCAAGGAGGATTCTCCACTGAGTGATGTGTGCGCGTCTTCTGTTAAGATCACTGAGGCGTTCCCAATAGTCTGTGTTATCCAGGGCGGGGCATTCCTGGTGGTTAGAGGAAGCTTGACTTATGTTACGGCTCAACGGGCCGTGAGCACGACTTGTGTGACTTGGGCGTAGGCAAGAGCGAACACATGCGAGGCAACGAGCACGTGGTCCTGAGCGTGACACTTCCGGTGGTCACGTTGACGCAAGAAGGAAAGCTAAGTTCTTCTGAGTAGGGTGAGCACGTGACTTGGTGCGAAGACCCAGAGCTAAGTCGTTGCAGCCGACTTAGAGAGGCATGGGAGCGAAGCAGAGCCTTGCTGAGCGATGAGGCCTTAAGGCGACTTGAAGCGGCAAGTTCAAGTAAAAAGGGGGCGGACGACTTAGAGCGGCGAGCTCAAGTGAAGAGGCAAGATGAATCGATTTTAGAAACGAAGTCAAGCTTAGGGCTTGACTCTACGCAAACTAGGGCCCTTATATAGGCCTGATACATGGGAATCACATGCTACTACTACCGAGTCATAACAAGGGTAGTGGAGTAGTCCGCTAAGTATAGTACCGGCTCCACCAGTCATTGTGGAGCGGGATGAGTCACGATTGAGTCAGGGCTAAGTATAGTATGTGCTCCACGTTCAGTGGAGCGCAGCGAGTCACAGCTATCGGGTCTAGAACGCGAGGCGAGACGCACGGCTAAGTATCGTAGCAGAAAGAAGTAAAAAAGACGGTCCGCTCAGTCCACAGGAGAGATTGTAACAAATCACGTGCCTCTCGCCCCTCTCACGATCACGTGCACTGCCACATGTGAAGCTCTCTGCCCACTGTAGCCCCAAGTGGACTCGCCAGTTGTAATCACTGTTACACCAGAATGACCCGTGGTGTCGTAACACTGCTGCTATGCAGATAGCAAAACTTCCATCAGTGCTGGGGGCATGGTGTTCAAGATATCCCATGAGGTTGGGAAGATTGCTCATGCTGTCAACTTGTGGTTGGAGGTACCATTTCCTGCAGTGGGTTTCATCATGTAGGACAGGGGTAGCAGTGGCAGGCTCATGATCAAGAGGTTGGCCAGTGCCACTCATTCTCAGAACTGTTCAAGGCATCAATGAAGTGGGACATTAAGCATGCCAGAAATGCGCATGTAATTTCAGGGGCTACTGTGAGAGCTAGAAAGGAGTCCTTGCCTACGTAAGTACTATTGATAATTATTTGGGTAATAAATCCGTCCAGGTTTAGGTTACTCTGCTTACATTACTATGTGTCCCGTGACTTCATCATGTGATCTTTGTTTGTTCTTTCAACGAAGTTCCACTGCGGCCAACACCGTGACTCTCTCACATTCCATCGCGCCATCGGCTGCGAGGCCAAATGGCATGCTTTGAACGGCAGCCTACCCTTTTCTTTGGTTTGCGATATCAGGGAGAGACCGCCAGTGGACAATGGTGCTCTTGTACGCTAATTGAATTGCGATTTCTCTGTGACATCAAGGCACAGGGTTCTAAGCCCCATGCATGGACTGAGAATTGTAATTGTTCCCTTGATTTTACGCGGGGGGGCTGTGTTAAACATGACAGAAAGTCATTTCGGTATCTCACGCGGGTTGTACTACTGTAGTAGTGGCTGTGCAGTCTTTTTACCCCTCAGTGGCGCCCATAGTCCCTGGCTCCAGTTCCGTCCAGTTTCGAGTCTCCGCTGGCGCCCGTTGAGACTTCATATCAGAGTCGTGGGGCTGCCGAGTTTCTAGCTAGAGAACGGTGTCATAACGCCGCCTTGGATTCTCTAGTGCATCATGTCTACCGCCGTCTGGCAGCTCAACTCGGGGAACGAACGGCTATGGATCCTCGAAGGTGCTATGCAAAGGGAATATCCAAATTATGTCAATCTATGGCTGTGTTATAATTCCCGTGTCTAATCAATTAGCACTTGAAGTGTCCTAGGGTTTCTCCTCGTCTACTACCTGGTCCCCCATGGCCCACTACGATATTTTTCGCAACCAGCTCGCGATAAAGTATCCGGCGTACGGGCATGCCCTATGGGAGCCAAGTCCTGGGAGACTCTATAGCGCGGTAGAAGTTGGCGACGTCGGTTTCATACGCGAAGGCAAATTCCACCGGTTATTCAATGCTCTGCTTCCCGCAGAACACCTATCTCATCAAAACCTTCGCGTGCCGGAGTATCATGAACCACTCAGGCCTACGATAACAGAGCATATTTACAGCGGCACGCTCGCTTCTCACGACTTTTACTCGGGAGGGGTCACCAAGACAGCTGCTGGATTAGAAATATCAGCCTCAGGGTAAATGAAAAGAGCTCACTGTACATTTCTCATCTCTGATTATTCTGTCAGGCCAACAACTCCTGGACAAGTCTCGTTTACATGCACGAAGAAGCATGGCGCAGTATTATCCCTCCCGGTGCAGGCTCAACGCGAAGATACGCTTGCCAAAGGAGATTTCCGGGACCATATAATCAGGCATGTCGACCGCTGGTTCGCTTTCACTCAGCAGCTTGGGTTAGGGATCGACCAGATGGAAGATATCATTCTAGTGACTGGTCGTGATCGCACAAGATCATGTACCAACGTAGCCTTCACGGAGTCTCAGGGCCAGGATGATGCGAGAGTATCATTCGGCGTTCAAGTTTCAGACCAAAATGGCATCCAATGGAGCTTCTCGCGTGAAGATGTCTTAGGAGCGGTGTTGAATCCTGGTCGTAGTGGGCAGGTGCGTTGTTGTACCATCTACGAGGACCAATAAATCCCAAACCTGGTATGACGACACTGTTCATATTAGAATCTACGAGAGGATCAATGCGTTTTCATCCGAGGGTGGCGAGTTACCCGTACACTGATGGTACTGCGGAGGCTTCGAGGAGCAGCAGAACATTCTCCAGATTCAGATGGGTATGGTTCTGAATCAGAGATGCAAGCTAAGTTTATTCCTACAGTCCCCAAGGTAATATGGCAATTGAATATCTCCGGGTGGTGTCTGACTTTTCAAAGCACAACGATCCTCTTCATGCTCTGCTAGAGCATCTCGCTGAAGTGAGTATTGCAACCTCAACTGAGGGAATCTCCCGTCACTTAAACATCGATCGTGATTATGCAGCAGGTACCTGAATGTGATATGGTAGCTGTTCACGACGACGACCTAATAGAATTCATCGAGGGAATTGGTGGGGATACTGTGAGTTCAGTTAGTGCTTCTATGCCAGTCATCACCTTAATGTCAGTAGTCAACAGAAACCCTCCAGGCGGGTGTAGACTTCCAAAGTGTCAAACCGGAGATAAAACAGATTCGGCGCGGTGAGCGCCTGCCCGTATCACTGCTTCATAACTTCTCTGACTACTCATATTAAAAGACTCCTCATCTACCAATCAAATCGGTTCAATAACTGAGACAGAAGTTGTTTGTGTGGCTATGCTTTCGAATGAACACAAAGAACGGAGTGAGTCTTGCATTTTGCGAACGTGGCATCGCACAGTTTGACCACACTGTTACGACAGGACCTGTCTCGCCTGCTCCACTGTTACCGTCGCTAGCCATGACATCTCAAAGACATCAAACGCCGATTCTATACCATACCAGCGAGTCGCCAGTATCAGCTCAGCGAACACCATTAGGGGGTCGAGATGTTGTTCCACCCGCGGGTCCAAGAAAACGGGAGCAATTTGCCCATGCCCAGGACAAGGCCCTGTTCTGAGCAACTCAGCCCTCGATCAATGGCTAGGTAAGAAAGTGTACTTGACTCTATGCTCAGGTGTGCCTTCGGCCTGACCGTGCCTTCATACAGCGGGCCTTCACCTTGGTCAAGTCATACAAAGCCGACCCTCTTCTGCAGAGGTAGGGCCTTGCATGACTTATGGGGGCCGGTCCATGGTTCCTATGCCTCCAGTATACTCTCCTTCTGGTAGGGGAGCCGTGATGGTCCAACAAGTCGAAAGTAGTGAGTACTTACATTCTGGGAGGTGACATGGGGTTGCTCGACTGCATCGCTGAACAGAACTTGCCCCGAAACCACTGTATGTATCCTCTCGAACCCCGAGTCCTCTCTTCTCCGGCAAACCGTCAGTCCCGGCTTCCCCAATGTTATGGTCATCATGCGGTCAAAGTACTGCCAGTTCTCACGCAAGCCCTGCACAACGCAGCACTAACCCTAGTGAGGACAAGGTTTACTAGTTAATTTCGATGCTGACAATGGGCTTCTAAGGCGACCCCTCAGTTCCAGATTCCCCAATGTCATGGTCATCGTGGCGTCAGAGTACGACTAGTTCGCATACGACCTGCCCGAGCATAGAACGTCTCTGGCAGGAGAGGATATCCGAGGAAAACAGACGACACTGGCAGCAGCACAGTCGAAACGCGGCACATCTTTCGACTAACCCGAACGCAGAACTTGATGGTCTATCAACGCAACGGCAAGGTGAGAGCATAGGTGCTGTCCTCAGAGGTGCTTTCGCCGACATTTCCAACCTATTCGCACAGCAAACCTGCCCTCTGATCCCCGGACTTGGATGCGGGACCCACAAGCGCAAACAAGGATAGCTTCGCGCCCCCCCTATTCAGCCCCATCCACTAGCATGGCTGGCGCCTATCTAAGCCATTTATCTGCAGATGGGAGAACCTGGACGGGACCCCAAGTCTTGATGGGTGAGTTTTTGCATTTGCGAGCTGGGACCGAATAGCTCGACTACGTCGCTGTGACAGACACCCAAGCTCTCCCGCCGGCACAAGTATTAGTCCCAGTCACATCTGATCCACCTGTTTTCGCCACCCCTCTTACGAATCTGCCGGTGACCTATCCAAGTCACCCCTATGATGCGGGTGTACAGCCACAACCCCCAACCTTCCACCCAGCAACGAGAACAAACCCTCTCAGCGCGTCAAGACAGGAGCGGGAGGTAGAAGGCCAGCCAATTCAAGGGGGCCTTCCATTCCAGACGCAACCCCAGGACAACTATGCAGCTAGGAACACCGCGGGTGGGTCTCATTTTCTCGTGTGCCGCTCATCATGCTGTGCCAAGTATGTGCCAAGAACTGATTTCGTTTGACGCATCTAAAGGTCCTATCTCCAGTCGCGTGTCATGCTCTTCACCCTACTCCCATCAGCCCCACTGCAGATTGCCAGGATGCTACAATTCCCCCTACTTCGACTATTCCATAGATGAACAACGGTATTATTGCGAAACGCACATCCAGTATGTGTTCGCCTCTTGCCGTGAATTGACACGCAATTTCTGACTTGTCGTAGCACTGTTGTGCATGTTGGATTTGCGGCCCCATGCAGGTGGTGCCAACAAATGCCCGCCCATGATAATTCAGATTTTTGTAGCAGGTCCTGCAGCAATGCAGGTGCAGGGTTGCAACAAATCATCTACCAGCAGTCCTCTATGGACGCAGCTCACCCCCACTACGCGCTGCGAGGAGTGACACTCGCAAGCGAAATTGGGGAAGAGGCTTTGCAGTGGTAAAATGCTAGACGACAGAGGGACGGTAGTTCCGGTTATAATATCTTCAAACTAGCTATTTCTGCGGACGGACGTGTGAGAGAGTAGACAGTCCCTCTTCTTAACGCTCGTCCTTCCCCTCTCTATTAGTGTATAGAGAACTGTCTTATCTATGTGACATGACATGGCCCCTTAACTCTTGATTGCATTTTGCACGTTTTCTGAAAATGTCGGCGTTGCACCACGAGGGATTCCGGTCATACTCCACTGGGTCCGGCCACTGCGAAAAGTTCTGTTCACGATATACCAGAACGTGAATCAGCTGCTATCCGAGTCGGCAACGCCCCAGTGTTACCACTCGATTGGCATTAGGACGGCCTAGCGATGGCATTTAGTTATCCTGGGCAGCGAAGAATGTCCCACACGATGCCGGAGGGACGTATTAGAAAAAGCATGGGGGCACTGGCAATCAGAGCTCCCAAGATACCTCTGCAAGGCAATCGAGAAAAGTGTCATAGTAATGAATGGGCGAACGAAAAATGGGCCAGAGAATAGCGGAAATCGCCACCGTGACGACATAAGAGATTCGGCGCCAGTGACACACATACTCCCTCTAAGAAATTCACCGAGCTAAGTAGCGATCGCAGGGTATGAAGAACGATAGACGGCCTATTATTCCAACTGAGAGTCGGGCACGCACCACTGAACGGATATCTACATCGCTTCCAGAAGACCAAGAGCCCAAATATGCCCAGCACTGCAGCCTAGTAAGACCCAGCAGACCACGGCTTGAGTTTGTCTCGACGCAGCCACTACGTGAAAGCTACTTTTTGCAAAAGGCCTGAGTTTCGAGCTCTCTCATGATGACCCTGTCCAAGTTCTCATCGCACTATTTCGCAGGTTTTCAAGGAGTTGCTTTATTCGAGCATCGATTTAGCACACCAGCCGCATCCAACCCGAGCTTTCTATAGAGGCCAGGGCAGCCTCAGGTCACTCGCGTGGGAAGGGGCATCCTGTAACACGCAATTCAAAACAACAACAGGACAAGAGGCCACCGATGACTTCAGCAAAATTAGCTTATGAGTGACATATCTGTGGTAGCGAGGAACATATGCTCTCTAACAATTCTTGCCAGGCCTGCAGATCAGAGCGGAGGATGACAACTACTGTATATGGGGAGAGGCATCCCAACATCCATGAAAGGGCGTGATACGGATTATGCGTGGACAAGGCACGTCATACCTCCCGGAGAAGCATTGATCCACTGTTGGGGATTGGGGAAGCAGCACCCAAAATCTATTGACAGATCGTAACCGAACTCGGGGAACGTTTGTTGGTTTACTGAGTGCCAGCCATTTACAATGATTTAGACCAAGTGAGCATATAAACCCTATCCGAGAAAGGGCCAGTGTCTTCTTGGACAGAGATCAGGCGTTCGACATCGACACTGGCACTTACTGTGGGTTCTCCGAAGCACACTGGAAACACGTGGGAAATTACAGAAAATTGGAAAACGTCGATTGGCTGCGGGCAAATCCGGGTGTTGGGATTAGCACACCCGCAACGCCGAAAGATTTAAAGTGTGTGTGGTGTGTGACGCGACATTTCCAACTTTCCACCTCCATCCGTCATCATTTTCGTCCGCCTAACCTTACTTCCCTTTCTCGCCACCTTCTCTCGATAGCAATGCCTTACACACCTGGTAAGTGATGCGAGTTCGTACTTTCCAGGATACCATGTTAATAACCCACTTCTATCGTAGGTGATGCTAAGAGCGGTGCTCAACTTTTCAAAACGCGCTGTGCCCAGTGCCATACCGTCGGTGCAAGCGAGGGCCACAAAGTCGGCCCTAACCTTCACGGGTACGCCATTTGATTCATTTTGCATATATACCCGCGCTGACATTCATGACGTGGCAAGTTTGTTCGGTCGGCAGACTGGCCAGGCAGCAGGTTTCAAGTACACCGAGGCGAACCAGAAGAAGGCTATCGTCTGGGGAGAGGACACGCTCTTTGAGTACCTTGCAAACCCAAAAAAGGTATGGTCTACTCCTGCGTCGCAAACGTCGCTGACGTGTCGATGCGTATGGTGCGTTCAGTACATTCCTGGTACGACCATGGCCTTTGCTGGCTTCAAGAAGGAAAAGGACCGTAACGACGTTATTACCTATCTTAAGGAGGCGGTCCGTGAATTTCTGTTCCACTCCCCGCTCTATTGACTGACATGATCTGTACAGACTGCATAAAGCCACCTCGGTCCAAGGGACGATTACGATATTATAACTCTCGGTCTTACATATCATATCTTACACTGTCGGGCTTTAGTACATGTAGATGCCTCAATACCGACTACTCTGTCTAACTAGACCATGATCTCCCCACTCACATATCATAATTTTTTGCATAGAATGCCTAGCATTATTGGCTATTGGCTGGGGTGAATATCGTGAAGGCGGTAGTGAACCAAATCATGGGATAGTACTCGGAGTTCGGATTCTTCGGAAGCGGGGGTCGGGACTCGGGAGACTTCGCGCTCATAGAGAAAGTTATGACTAAGCATATACTTTTGAAAGGCAAACAAAGTAAACGTATTTACGCCACTCATAGCTATGGATGATATTACTGTTGAAGATGAGAAGAAACCTTTCGACGCCCTTGGAGCTCCCAATGACGACGACTCGCAGCCAGATCCCGATGAACATATCATGCTCGAATCAGGCCATGGCAGAGTCTGGCTTGTCAAGGTATGTCCATCCCACACTTATCATGCCACCTCTCACACAGCTGTCCTCAATTCTGTCCAGATTCCAAAATTCCTTATGGAGCGCTGGTCCAAGTTCGATGCCGAGGGTGTCCAGCTGGCCAAGATCCGCATATACGATGTCCCACCGGGGGCGCCGCCCCGCATCGTCGTGCTCGTTCCGCCAGACGATGGTGGTGACGACGACATCTACGAGCTCGACATGGTGAACCAGGATGTGCACAACCAGATCGTCGTTGCGGAACGCGCCAAGGCGCCCTCGGGCACTGGCCGCGCGCGCACGACGATCATGACGGGCAAGGTGAAACACGAGTGTAATCTGCGCCCGCGCATGACTGGCAGATACGAGCGCCGCCTCACTGAGCGTGGCGCAGCTGCCAACGAGAGGGGGGTGCGCGTCGGGTTGATGGACGGGGCACGTGCGGGGCGGGGTGGCGGGAAGATGCTCAGCAGCGGCATCTCGTCCGCGGCAGGTTTCGCGGAGCTTACGGTGAGCTCGTACCGTCCCTTGACGGCGTTGACTGACTTGGTGTTGTTTATCGTTATTGTTCGTCTGCAGCGCACGAAGGTCAAGCCGCAAAAGGGGCAGTACGAACGCATGGCTCGTATGCCACGCAACCAGCTGCTCGACGCCCTCTTTGCGCTCTTTCGCGAGCGCGAGCAGTGGCCGATCAAGCTCTTGCGGGAGAGGACGCAACAGCCAGAGGTGTACCTCAAGGAGGTGTTGTCCGAGATCGCGACTCTGCATCGCAGTGGCGAGTTCAACGGCACATGGGAGCTCATGCCGAGCTTTAAGGGCGATGGGGTGCGTTGAGGGCTACTTGTTGCGTCTGGTGGCATAAACTGACATTTTTATTTGTGCAGATCAAGGCGGAAGGAATGTCGCAGCTATATGCATCGCAGCCATCAAACGCGGACGTCTCCATGGATGACTATGATGACGAAGACGAGGACGAGGATGACATGGAGGAGGTCATGGAATAGGACTCGAGCTTTTCATGCACACATCACATCGTCGATTTCATTTGTACCATTGTTAGTGTATTGTACAGTACATCTCATAGTAAGTTGCCCTTGTCAGCATGGCATATTTGATATTCGCCATTAAGCGCCGTATTAACAGAGAGAGTGGGCCACCGCTCCCCGTAACTGCCCTTTTACCGAGTCAACTCCTCTCCCCATGCCTCGAAGAAAGAAAAACCGCTCGTCATCCGCGCACCGGCAACCGCTGGCTTCGGCTAGTTCAACTAGTTCGCAGACACCAGCGCCAGCACCCTTGCTCAATAACTTGCCCGAGGAGTCGAGCTCGTTTGGTGGCATTCCCGTGGTTGAATGGGGGATGATCCGGCCAGTGATGTATACAAGCATCGTATGCCGCCCCGAACACTGTCACCTTTCTACCGAGGTATGTTTGTCCAGGCATTGCTAAATTCATATCTCCTATCCCTAAGCATGCCCTTAATACTATTTGTTCATATACGCGTTAATATCTAACTACAGGAGATGCGCTGGCGTTATTACCTTGACTGTGGGCGCGCCACGTCGTTCCCCAAATTTGACGCCCCGACGCCGACGAGCACGTTCTCGATCGCCCCGAAGACTTCTGATTCGAGCGCCCCTGCTCCCGCGACGGTTGATGTAGAATCAGCCACGAGTATATGCTCCCTCTGCGCTGCTAGGCTCGCCCTCAGCGATCGGGGCTGCGGAGGGAATGATATCTTTACTGAAAGGGTGGCCCGCGAATACAATGGTGTGGAGAGTGATAGAGCAACGGACCGAGATAATACGCGTGAGAATCGCCCACTTTCCTGGCAGCCCCCTTCTCACCGCTGCTGCGCTGCAATTGTCCTTGTACACAGCGACACCGAGTGCCTTGCGCCGCGGTTTCCACAGGGGGTGGAGCAAGAACAAGGCAGCTCGACGTATACGTCGGCTTGAAAAGACGGTCGGAGCCTGTCACAAGGGCTGATCTTGGCGCTCACAGAACTCAAAGCCGGCCCGGGAGGCGTGCACACAGGACCCCGTGGTCGCCCAAGCTCAAGCGCCGTTGACGGCGGTGAATCCGACTCCGTTGTCGACACAGTCGATGGCTTGTCCGCGGCGTTTGCAGGAATGAGGGCACGAGAAGACTGTGCGGACAGTTTATTGTGATTGTTGCCTTAGACGACTGATGACGATGCTCCGTAGCGAGCGCTGGCATTGGGGTCATGACATCATTACTGCCGCTGAATGCAGAGTCGTCGTCTCTTCGAGAAAACTTGCACAGGACAGGCCCCTCTCAATCCTTCCGTGACGGTGACGGTGGATCGATAATATCTGTTTCCGATCCTCCCGGTAGCACTCTTGGGACTTCCACATTGCACGCAACGCTTGTCCCTTCTGCGCAACAGCCCCGTTCAACTGCTCCGCGATGCACCGGCACGGACACAGGGTCCGATGTGCTTTCTTTGGTCAGAGAGTCGAAATTACCCTACAAGGCAGAGCCCGACAGCGTTTTCGACCGCGCAGCGATGGTAAATGACAAGTCCCTCTTGACCAGTAGCGTTAGGTCCCCTATCTCCAGGCTACTCGGGCCCATCTTGAAGTTCATGATGTGCTCAGAAGTCTCTCAATTTTTGAAGCAAGCGGAGACTCATCCAGGACTCAGAAGTACACAGATCTTCGATCTATTCTGGGTATTGGATAACCTTTTTAACGTGCATGGCGGGGTACGCACCCTCGCACCCTCACGGATAGATTCGATCCACTCTGATTATTAAGTAGATTGTGATACACTGTCTCCGAAAGAGTCTTACACTCATGGACAATATTTCTGGATTCCTGGGGTCAGAAGCATGGTCTCAAGACCCAAGACTGGTGCAAAAGCTAGACGAGGCCTATCGCAAGGACCTCCACCCCGTATTCATACCGACGGCACCTGCAATTCCGGTGCTAGCACTGCGTGGAAGTCATATTGCCTTGAACTTGCTGTCATCTTCACCGAATGGTTCCCAACGTGGGCGTCTGCATGTCGATATTTCCGAGATCTCTCGGAGTGTTATGAGGGTTACCTCAATCCAGTGATTACTACATCGTATATTGAAGACCTGAATGTAATGTGGACACAAGTCCATCCCGCGCTTTTGGAGGCAATGCAAACCTGTTCGTTTTACTGTTCTGTGATTGACACGAGCGCCGCAGGTGACTCGTTGGCTCGAGCCGTTCGTCGACTATGGCCCGGATTACAACCGCGCAACACCACTCTACGACGCGACGATCGCCGTTGGGTGTCGCGCTCGCGAGCTGTTCTCCCGCGAGGGTGCAAAAGAGCCGGATATCTCCCGGCGAGCCGATAAGGTGAGCGCGTTCTTCCTCGCTGAGCCTTCCTCCGACACGAGTCTTTCTTTAGGTGTTACAGCTGCTTCGCAAACACCGGTCCAAGGCGCTGACAGAGATGCAAACGGAGATGGTATCTGTCATGAATACCGTCTCGCGGGATTTTGATGAGACCGACCATGGCGACAATACGCCTGCAGAATCTAGATTACCATCTGCAGAAGAAGTTGCTCTAGTACAGCATGCGGTAGAGGTGACGGGTTGGCAGGTCACAGAGCCTGGCTCAGTTCGGCAACGGGACGCATTGGCGCTGCACGAGGTCAGGGTGATGAAGAAATATCGCCCACGCTTACTCCGCGTAGGGACTGTTGCCTCACAAATCCGCCACGAGGTTGTTCGCATCCTCGCACAGACAGAAGGGAGTAGTGTGCCCTCGGGCGAGAAGGTGGTATTCTGGGACGGGATTGTTTGATTCTTCGAGAGCAGCGCGTGTGAGTAAAGCACAGTGATAGGATGTTGCTGATTTAACGCCAACGCGACGCTTCTGTTCTTGGGATAAGCCTGTAGTTAAATTAACGAGTGTTACGTACCAAATTAATAACTTCTGCACCCCTGGTTGGCACGAAACCATCGACAAACCATGACTCCGCTCCCAGTCGTTGACTCAATAGCTCAGTGGTAGAGCATACGATTGCAGATCGTGCGGTCCCGTGTTCGAACCACGGTTGGGTCTAATTAGCAGTACTTAGAGGACGTCATGCGTCGACATCATGATCTACATTTCTCATCTGGCAGTCTCCGAAGCTTGTCCTAGTCCTTTTTGGTTGGTGTTACCTACTCCGAGTCGGATCTCTCCTTCGAGTCTTTACTCAGAGCTCTGCCTGCCCCTAGGCTATGGCTAGATGACAGACATGACAGTAGGTACCTTGTAAGCGCCCTTCCAGATAACCAGATTGCGCGCCGGCGCTCGCTCCCATGGCAGCCATAAGCAGAGTAGAACAGAACAGGTTGCATAATGCCCTAAAACTATCTTATAAATGATGTATAAATAAATAAAAAAACGAAAGCCTGTATCACAAAGTGTGGGGTTCCAACGCAGCTTCAGACGTGCGGTCCCGCACGCCCTTCAAAACCTAACCAAGTCAGTCCCGCCCGTCCCGCGTAGTGGGACCGTCGTCTCCGCCCCCGTCTCTGTTTGGCCCCCAGACGCCTCCGCAACAGGGCCTGCCTGTAGAATGGGAAGGGAAGCAGGCCCACGGTGCGACGGGCCGACGATGTACAGTGCGACGATGCGCATGTGTGCATCGCGAATGCGGCGGAGCGCCTCCAGCGCAGCATTATATGCGTCCACGAACGCCGCGTCGCCCGTGCGTGCCACCGCCGCGCGCAGCGGGCGTGGTACTGTGCCGAGGTGCCGCAGGAAGTTGCGATGGTGCCGCGGCATGTATGCGCGCATGCGAGTTAGGAAGGGCGTTTTGGGCGGCACGTCGGTTGTCGGCTCGGACGTGGTGGGTGCACGTGCGGGGAAGGGCTCGACTTGGGCCGCAAAGGGCGAGGAAGAGGAGGAAGGACCCTGTTGGGGGGTGTGGTCGACGCCGAGGAAGGTGTCGAGAGCGTGGATGAGCGAACTCTGTGCAGCGCTCGGGCCGGAGAGCTCGGTCGGGAGAACGAGCTCAGGGTGCGCATCGAGACCTTCAAAGATCCATTTACGGGAGCCCGAGTCGGCGCCGTTGAGCCAGGGGCGGATCTCGTGGTAGAAAACGTCGGGAGCGCAGCCGTCACGCACGGCGAGCAGGAGACGGGCGAGGTCGTCTAGGACGCGTACGAGACTTTGAAGATAGCGCGTGATGCGGCGCGCAGCAAGCGCATCGCCGACGAAGAGCTCATCCATGGTTGCGCGCATAATCTCGAGCGCGTCAACACCGCGCAGCTCGATTCGCGCACTGGCAAGGTAGAACTCTTCCTCATCGCGTTTGCCAGTAAACAAAGTGAGACAGCGCAGATTATCGAGTGCTGGTGTGGGTTCTGCAGATGGCACCTTGAGTGCCCAGTTGTAGAGGACGTCGTCCGAATAGGTTATTACTGGAGGAAGTTGCAGTTGTACACAAACCTCCAGAAGAGGCACGGTGATAGGAGGAGGGATCCGAATCTCGGCATCAGGGGGAAGGGAATGAATATAGAAGTGCATATTCCAAGTTAATACGTGATGCGCACGGCGCAGAAGCAACTCTGATTGACGCAAATCACTTGTGGACAAAGAGGGTAACTAGGGTGTACTCGTTACTAAGCAGCCGTTCGAAGTGAATACGGAGACGAACCTGTCGAACGCGAGCTCGCCATGATTCTGACTGGGCCTTCTCCGCATCAGTAATATCATTTTTGTTACCCAGTTGCAACCGATGGACTTGCGTATCATCAAGTAACTGTTCCCAAGGCTCCCACTGGAGAGGTAATCTAACAAGAGGAGGATCAGGTGGCATAAATCCCGTGCGGGTATCGACATCAAAGTCATGAGCAGCAAGAGTTGTTGTGTCAACGACGCCTGCGGGTGGGCCCATGAGGACATTGGGACGAGGTTGTGCGAGGAAATGATTGGGAGGAAGAAGAGCCATGGCGGCGATAGTTGGAAGACCAAGGGACAGAGCTTAGTGAGATAGAGAGAGCTTGATTTTTCCGCCTGGGTTGTGACTAAAAGCCGGCCGGCCGCGGCTGGGTATTGCGAAATATCGGCCGGGCGACTTCGGAACCTCTGTCCCCTGATTTCCTTTCCAACGGGCCAGAGAGCTAGAGAGAGGCTGAGAGAGAAATTACTGAGATTACGATCGGCTGAAATGTCGGCCCGGCGCTTTCCGTCCCGCAACGGGGCCACGAGCCACGAGTACGTCGTTACAGTAGTTATTTCGCATTCGTGACTTGGTACTTTCAGCAGGCTTGTGCTCTGTTTTACGAGTCCTGACTCTGGTTGAAATTAAAAGGCCCCATTAAGTCGGACGGCTTGCAAATTCGTAAATCGCCCAGTCAACAGATAAATCAGGATATATGGGAGGAACGTATCGTATCGAGGACACACTGCTCTACGCCACTTTTGGTATATTTAAAGCAACTCGGGTACTTTGTGGGACATTCGATCGTACATCCAATTCCATGTCAACGGCCCATGTGATTGAGTTCCGGATTATTGGTAGGTTCTAGCACGGATGCAGCTCGAGAAAGTTTCACTTGTTGGAAGCTCTTTCAGCAACGTCGCGATGGCGACGAGCTCGCTGAGCTGAAAACACAATAATGTAGTGAACTGAACTGACTACGCGCCGCGTGATTCAGGGTTCAGGGATGTGGTGAGGTCGCATCGGGCAAAGTCGAGCTAACCAAAGAGATGGCGAAAAGACGGCCGCGGTGGCCTGATGGGTGCTATTGTCTTTCATGGCAGGGCCTTAGGAAGTACGAGGAAGCCAAAGTTATCGATATGGCTAGAAGAAGATAAAGATAATAAAAAGGAGGCCTAGGTGGAAAAGAATAGAGGGAGGGGTTAAGCGTGCAAGCGTGTGCTGTAATTGTCTTTGGTAGACACGAGCGCTTATCTTCAAGTCCGCTGTATTTCCCTGTCCTTTTGTCTTGCGTCGGCTCACGCGCGATGTCTCTCTCGTCCATGTTATTGTCTATTCGCACATGGGAACACCCTTCGTGGGCCTCGCTGTCGGCGCCTGCACGAAACAAAAAAAACACAAAAGTGTGTAGCAATATTCGTCTTGCTCATCGCTCTTTTTGTGTTGGAGCCATAGCGGAAACAAATCTGGCGCCCTTACATACGATCATGAGTCGTATAAAATACTCCACGCTATGGCCAAGGACGAGTCATCACAACTTCGAGTCATCCAGTTCTCCCAGCCTTTACTCCCTTTCAGAAAAATTTCACATTTAGCAATATGCCGAACTACTACGCCACTCCAGCTGCTGCCAACTACTACACCCCTCCTACTCATGGCCACCGGCAAAGGGGCGTTCGCGTGTGCGACACGTGTGGATCTACAGAACAACCCACGGTCAAACCATTCCGCCTTTGCGGAGGTTGCGTATGTCACAATCATTTTTTCTTTCTCAGATGGATGAACGCTGACCCGTTGCTCCTGACGTCATCCAGATGACCACAAATTACTGTGTGAGTGCAAAAAGGCCTTTAGCACCGGAACCGACAGACTAAATAGCTTGTTTTTGGTTAGTCCTCTGAATGTCAGAGACAGCATTGGCCATCGCACAAGACGATCTGCCAGCACACCACGGCCCAGGTGGCCGCGACCAAGCAGCAACCAATCAGCACTGATTACCCGGACGAGAACATTGCTAAACTTCTCCGACGCTTCACCTCCCAGCACGCTACCCTCCTTGGCTGGGCCGGATTCCAGGCCCTCCAGCTCAAGCGCGTGCCTTCAAACGTGCGCCAATCGGCCCTCCTCATCGAGCTCACTCCGCGTCCCTCGGGCGACTCCCATCGGCAGTACGTCTGCTCACACACTCTTTCGCCCTCTTGCAGCGAAAAGCTCACTTCCCTTGCCTCACAGGTTCCTCATCAAGGGCACACACATCGTCCCTCGCACATACGTCACCTCACGCGACCCGCTTGTGGCCGCCGATATCCAACGCCGTGAGGACCGTTGCCGGCGCGCAGGGGGGATCGGCACTGCCGTAGTGCTGATCCAGTGTGGCGCGGTGAGCCAGGTGATGCCGGTTGAAGTCGACCCGCCGGCCAAGATCTCGTGGGACGAGCGGAACGATTGGGCCGAAGTGCTCGCGCACTTTGTCGATTCCGGTCGGGCGGATTTCAAGCCGATCTCGACAACCTCGCGAGGGTGAGTTGCCTTTCTTTGGCTTTGGACCCATTAGCCAACTTGGTGCTGACCGCAGGGTTTCGTCGCAGGGTATACTATGGTTGATCGGCTGCACGCGCTGCTGCGATCTCGTTTGAATTTGAAATAGAGAAGCACCACTGCGCTACAATACCTGCTGGCTTGGGTTCGGCGCTGGCTTTGCTTTTCTCAACTCATCATGACATCGTTGGGTGCTTGTCGGACCTTCTGGCCTCGCTTTGCGATACCCTCTCCTCGACGTGCGACGAATTCACCTTCTCTACCCCCCCAGATGAATGTACCTTGCCTCTATTTGGCCTCACTGCATATGCCGCGCACTGTACTAATACGCATTTGTATCACGAGCTGTATAATTCGTGTTTTCATTACGATTGAGGGGCATATACAGTCCTCACTTTTTACTCAACCCTTTCGCGAGTCTCTGTGCGCACGAGTGTGACCAGGAAACACCATAGAATGCCAGCAGCAGAGACAGAGCCAACAAAAGCAATAAGACGTAGCCTGCAGAATCATAGAGAGAGAGAGGATCAGCGCCGCTTGGAGGCATGTGCAGGCGCACACAACGGTCCGCGTTCCAACTCGAGATGTTCAGGCGTATCGTACTCGATCCCAAGATCCTCCGCGAGCTGGACGGCATCAGGCGGGGGGAGCGAATCGGAAACGAGCGCCCAGAAGCTTTACATTAGATAAGGTAGTCAGCGCGCGCTTGGATTCGGAAGGAACTATTCGTCGTGGAGAAGCAAAGAGAGGCTTGGAAAACACCCACTTGTAAAACACCTTTTTTCGCCGGACCCATTCGGCACGCCACTGGACCCACTCGGCGTCAAGTGCGTCAAGCTCGGCGGCTGAGACGAGAGGCGTGCCCGCGCGCAGAGGCTCGAGGTGGGCGCGGAGCTTCGCGACCTACTCGCATGTACGTAGTAGGTATTGCTGGGGCAGGCAAGGGAGAGCGCTCACTTTGGACTCGGCTTCGTCTATCTGCGTGGACAGCTCAGTGTCCGTGGGCGCACCTTTTATCCGCGCGAGCTCTGGGGATGTCACCCGGTCCGAGTCAGCATATATGCGGGTGTGCGCCTCCCTCCCACGTTTACGCCGCCCCTGCGTACGGCAGGCACACACCTGCCGAGGCGGCCTTTATTTCTGCCGCCAGCGCCTTGCTGCTCTCGGTGAGTGCCCCGGTTTCCTCCGCAAGTGCTTTGACCTTGTGCTCGGGGAGCGCATCGAGACTGTTCTGATCGGCGACAAAGAATGTGGCCTTGGCTGATTGTATGCACATATACACGGGGAAAGCAAGGACCAGACACGTAAAGTGCACACCATAGGTCTTCTGCTTGATCTCGCCCTTTTCAGCGAGAGCTAGAAGGATCTTCTGCGCGGCTGTTTTTGGGACGGCGCCTTTGAGGTTGGCGGAGATGTCGACGGCACCATATGGACGGTTGATCTGTCGATGGCACGATACATCAAGAGTAAAAAGCGATGAGTATGACTGGCATCTGCGAACCCGCTTGATATAATCGAGGACCTTGTTCTCCGCTTTGGATGCGACGGGGTAAGAGTGGTGGTGGAGTGGTGAGGGTGTCTGATTGTAGGACGCACCATCCTGTCCTTTCAGTACTTTAACATCTGCTTTTACTTTGGATGCCATTGTAAGCTCGAGTTGTCGTCCTGACTGACTTTGTACTGTACTGTACTGTACTGTACAGTAATACGCTAACCAACCCTCGGCGCAACTTGAACCCGGAAGATCCCGCAGGTGACCGATGAGCGCTGGCAAGCAACGATAACTCAGAGGCACCGACATGTGATCCATGCGTTGGCAAGCGTGCTAACATCTGAACGCCCCATATTTTCTGGGACGGAACGAGCACTGGCAGTTGGCCTGAAATCAGACTCGCAAAATGGGGAAGGGATTTTTAATCAGGTGGCTTTATAATCCCATTCAAATCTATTATCTACGGTTTATAATCGCAATTTTCAATATTAATGCCATTAATAATCACTGACTTTCCCATACCTCCATTCTCCCATACCTCCGAATCTGACATATACTTCCACTTTCAATAAACCATGACTCAGCGAGAGGAAAGTGTGAGCTTCAGGTATAAAGCCGACCTACTTTTCTGCAAGCCATTCGAACAACAACAATCTTCTTCCATACTTCCAAGTCTTACACTTTTCCTACCCAATCTATCATGTCCTCCCCTGTTTCTGCTCTCTTCCAGCCTCTGCGTGTCGGTGCGATGAACCTTCAGCACCGCGTCGTGATGGCGCCTTTAACACGCTTTCGTGCGAACAAGGACCATGTCCACGGTGAACTTGCCAGAACATACTATTCACAGCGTTCCAGTGTTCCTGGAACGCTGGTCATCACGGAGGGCACATTCATTGCCCCTCAAGCAGCAGGGTACATGAATGCCCCTGGTATCTGGACTGACGCACAGATCGCGGGATGGAAAGCGGTTAGTAGACTTCCGCGTATTATTATTACAATAGTCGTGCGTGTGCTGACTTTCGGAAGGTTACGGATGCCGTGCACGCAAATGGGTCGTTTATATTCCTCCAGCTCTGGGCCCTCGGTCGTACTGCAGACCTACCGTCCTTAAACGGGAAGGAGGCTTCGACGTCGTTGCCCCCAGTCCTATTACCCTCGGTGCACTTGCTGGAAATGAGGAGCATGTTATACCACGAGAACTCACCCTGTCAGAGATCAAGGAGTACGTGCAACTGTACGTCAAGGCGGCAAAGAACGCGATGGAGGCCGGTTTTGATGGGGTGGAGCTACATGCGGCCAATGGGTACTTGTTGGACCAGTTCTTGCAGACAGTAAGCAATCACCGGACGGATGAATATGGAGGGTCGCTCGAAAACCGTTTGCGGTTTCCGCTGGAAGTAATCGACGCAATCGCGAAAACTGTGGGCGCGGAAAGGACGGCAGTCCGTATTAGCCCGTGGTCGAACTTCCAAGGTGAGGAATAAGCGGCCGCGTAGTGCGTTTGCACCTCAGACTCACTGACCTCCATTGCCTTTGGTAGACATGGGAATGAAGGACCCGCTTCCGACGTTCACGACGTTTGTAGAACGCATTCGCACAGTGCACCCGAACTTCGCCTATATCCATGCAGTCGAGCCGCGCATCAATGGGTACATTGAAGCGGACGGAGGCAGTGCTCAGTCGAACGAAGCTTTGCGGGAAACCGCGGGTACTATCCCCTACATTGCCGCAGGCGGACTCAACAGTGCCTCGGGAACCAGCACAGTGGAAAAGCACGGTGGTCTGGTCGCCTTCGGCCGCCATTTCCTTGCGAACGTGAGTACCCCCCTCCTTTCAACTACGCGGTCTGGAAATGGATTCTCACACGGACATACTACCACAGCCCGATCTTCCCTTGCGCCTGAAGGAAGGGCTCCCTTTGACGCCGTATAATCGTGACACGTTCTACACCCCAGAGTCGGCAGCTGGATATGTTGACTACCCTTTCATCAATGAAGTTGTTCCTTTGAAGGCGTAGAAGTTAGATAAGTAGATCATAGATTGTATTCAAGTTGCTGTAGTAATAAGTACTTAATAATGAACACATCTAATAACAGTACAGTATTTCTCAATTGATGAGTGGCGCTGGGCTGCGAGTTTGGGAAGTGACGAAGTGGCAAGCGAGGCGCGTATGAATCTCATGACATGCAAACCAAGCATGTACCATGAGGACCTCATCTATGCGTGCCCGCTTGGACGGCGCGTACCAACGCTGGGAGACCTGGAGGTATCTCCGCACCCACTGTTGCATGAGCGTCGCCAAAAGTGGGTACGTCAAGCCCAGCACAAGGCTAAGGAACCACAGGGTATTCACGCGGACGGGTGACCCAGATGGACGGAAAGCCTGACTCGGCTGGCTAGATGAAACGGGGATGGGAGTGCCACTGAAGAGAGCGGTGAGCTGCTGCGAAATTTGTGCGAGGAGTAGAACGGTCGTGTCGCTCGAGTTGGGCTGCAACTGCTTGTAGCTTTCGATTATGAACGCCGCCACAGTATTGTAACAGAGAAAGGACCTGTCTGGTATACATTTGCGGGAATCTGCCGCGATGGCTTGAGAGGGAACCCGTGGACGAACAAAGACGAGAATCCCATCGGTATCTCCATTCCAGCTGTCAGGCTGCTCCTCGTATGACTTATCTACCTGAAAAAGGTAGACAGGGAATATCTTGTCGGAAGAGTCGCCATAATTTCCCTTTGTGATATTCAGATGCAGAGAACTGGTGGGAGCATCTGTTTCAGGCGCGGTAGGAGGCAAAGGGAGGCAAGTGGCGGGGGAGGGGATTAAAAGGCGGTGGTCGGTATCCGATATCGTAGAAGGAATAGGTTGGCAAGCGAGAACTCGGCCCTGGATCGCTGGATGGGCTGATCACGTCTCTCTCGGTAGGTTGGGGTGAGGCTGTAATGCTTAGGCTGAGTTTACACGGGTAATGACGACAAGGTAAGCATGACCAACCTACACCGAAAGTGCACGTACTGTAGTAGTTCCCCAGCTCGGACGCGACAGACAGTTACAGTACGTAAGTTAGGTTAGACGTGTCACTAAACCACCACAAAGCCTAACGCCATCCAATAAGCAGAAAGCTCGCTCGACCAACCGTAACATAACGCTGATCATCACATGATCTAGCACCGATCAGGCCAGAAAAGTCTGGGGCGGCCTTGGACTACTGTAGAAACTAGAAATGATGTAGTTATCAAATAGATCGTTCTGCATAAGCAGGTCACAACCCCCTCGGCCGAAAATCCTCACGGCATGCGTTGAACGAGGCCCCACCCGACTTGTCTTGTAGGGATGCTACAGTTAGGTCCCTGATATTATGTGGCTGGGCTTTCATTCCCAAGTTTGGGGTCTGTGTCGAGCGCTTGGCAGTACGTCGTCTTTGTGATAAACCTTAACCCGCTCTACAGGTTTCTCCTGATCTATTTTCTCCCTTCATGGCCCACTACAACATCTTTCGTGAGCAGCTTGCAATTAAGTATCCTGCATACGGCCACGCTCTCTGGGAGCCAAATCCTGGGGAATTGTATAGCGCCGTGGAAGTTGGCGACGTTGGTTTCATACGCGAAGGCAAATTCCACCGTCTATTCAATGCTCTTCTGTCTGCCGAACATCCATCCCATCAGAGGTTCGGTGTACCGGAGTATCACGAACCACTTAGGCCCAATGTATTGGAGCATGTCGACAGTGGCATCCTCAGTCCGAACGATTTTCATTCTGCAGGGGTCACCGTAGATGCTGGTGGATTAGACTTTTTCGCATCAGAGTAAGTGACATACGTACTTTCGATACTTCGCCACTGACATATTTCTAGGCCAGAAGGCTCCGCCCAAGTCTCGTTTTCATGCAACAGAAAGCGAGGTGCAGTATTATCCCTTCCAGTGCAGGCTCAACGTAAAGATACTATTGCGCGGGGAGCTTTTGGGCAGTGGATAGTCAAGCATATCGACCGTTGGTTTGCCTTCACCAAACGACTCGGGCTAGGTATTGACCAGATGGAGGATATCATCCTGGTTACTGGGTGTCATCGCACGAGATCTTGGACTAACGTCGCTTTCCTTGAGAGCCAAGCGGATGCACAGGTATCATTCGGGGTCGAGGTCGCTGGTAATCTCGGCAGCAGGATCACTTGGCAATTCTCACGCAAACAAACCCAAGGAGCAGTGTTGAATCGCGGTCCTGGTGGGACGGTAAGTTAATGGGTTGTTTGCAAAAGCCGATCATGACAGAGATGACATAATGTTATGTGCGTTAGAACCTGGCCGAGGATCAATGCATATTCGTTCGAGGGTTCCGTGTAACTCGCCTCCTCAAGATATTGCCTAGGCAGCTTAGAGGGGCCGCCGAGCACGCTCCAGATCCGGGCGGGTACGACTGTGAGCCGGACACGGAGCTCATATCGATACCCCCTGTGACGAAGGTACAGCACTCCGATTAACATTTTCTAACCTTCATCTAATATTTCAAGTATCGGGATCCTCTTCACCTACTATTGGACTATATCACCGAGGTGCGTATTGCCGGCCTAAGTCGTGTCTTTAGTGTACGCCTCATTCAAACACGGACTGTGCAGCGGGCGCCTGACTGTGATATGGTTCTTGTTCATGATGACGACCTGGAAAGGATTGAGGGAATTGGTGATGGCACTGTGAGCAGACATTTGATTGTCAATTATGTTGTTTCCTTCATGTTTACAGTCACTGGAAACCCTTCAATCGAATACGGTGATGGATTACTTTCAAATGTCTAACGCAGAGATACATAAAGTTTCATGGGGTGAGCTCTTACCAGAAGCACGTCATCTCTGATTCTCACAGCGGAGGCGTCTACATAAAAAGATTTGTCGCTCGGCAACAATAGTCCGAACGCAGGTACACAAATTGTTACAGTCGCTATGCTTTCGATATTTCAAGAACTGAGTAAAGCTTTGCATTTTGTGGTCATTGAATTGCCTTAACTGACTGTATCGCCCATGATAGACCCTACCCTGCAATCCCCGCTATTATTCCCCACATCTGAAAACACAAGTTCACACTATACCAGCAACTTCCCAGTCGTAGTACCACAAACTTCACAAGACGGCCAAGACGACCCGCTGATGTCACACACCCGAAGCGGCATGAGTGAGCATTGTGCTCTGAAAAGAGGCATATATACCTGATTGCTCCTCTCAACTCCGTTGACGATGCCCAACTCTTTTTAGGCGAGCGTCAATCTCCCTCAGCATTCTCCCTCCCTGTTGGACGCACTCACCTCGAGAACGTGCCTACCGGCCCAGCTGCAAATAACACAAACACGCTGGAAGGCCCTCATATTAAAGGCTTCTTCGACGGACTTCAACGCACTTTGAGGTACTTAACTGTCATTCTATCTACTTAAACGATATCTCAGTCCCATGCTCCAGCGCCACTCCTGGAACGATCCAAATCTCATTATCGAACTTCTCATTAAGCCCTGACAAGTTTGCTCAAGTGAAGCGTCATAAATTCACATCTGCTGTTCTCGTAGCGTACGTAGTTTTCCTGTGGGATGTTCCATTTCTGAACCGTGTCCGTCAGATGTACCCTAGTATCATTTCTAGTGTGGATGCGCACGTTTAATTGGGACGTAATTTCCATGCTCTTTTTTACTCTCGTATCGGGAAGCTTCGCATTATCCGTGTGGTTTCATCGTGAGCGAACTCACCACCTACTGGATGAGATGCATGAAAAGATGGAAGCCCTGCAGCATTCCGTCAAGGTAATTCTCATTTCTTTACACGCGCTATCCAGCAATTTATGAAGTGTATTCAGTCCCTCGAGTTGTCCATCCCCCGCGAACTGGTTGTGCCCGATGTTGTCCAAGGTGGCTTCCCTGTTCTGGCAAGAGAAGTCCCGACACGACGGGAGATGTTGGAACAAAGTGTGCAGACCAGCGAACAAACGGCTACCTTTAGGCCCGACGGGTATTGCGGCCCTCAGGGACACAGAGACAACACAATGGGGCTGCTCGATGTTGGTATCACAGGCAGCGCCGCTGAGCAGCAGTGCAGCCCATCTGTCCCAGTCCAGGGGCCCTCCTTGCGCCATTTGCCAATCCCCGAAGGTCATCCAGAAGTCTCCTCCATGCTCTCTAACTTTGCCGATGGCTTGCACTTTATTTTTTCCCGGACCGGCGATGCAGAACATCTCGAGGGGTCCATGGCTTTGTACCGATCTGCCGTCGAATACCCATTCTCTAGTGCGCGTGATAGACTGATACCAGCTAAAAACTGGACAATCACCGCGCGCTCCACACGACACTCCTCAGCTCTGACTGCATACCGCAAGGCCCTCTTCTTACTGCAGCGTGCGATAGACTTAGGTCCCACAGTACAAACTCGGCACGAATATATCAGCGGCCGAGACATTGAGCCCCTTCGGAGTCTTCCGATGGATGCCGCGTCATACGCTATCGAGTCCCGTGCCTATGAGGAGGCCATTGAGATGCTCGAGCAAGGGAGAACGCTCCTGTGGTCCGGGATGCGCAGCCTTCGTACCCCACTCGAAAACCTCCACCAAGTCGACAATTCTCTAGCAGATGAATTCACAGAAATCAGTCAAGCATTGGAGGCAATAATCACTACAACCGATGTTCGTGATTTCGTGCAGACCCCAGCCGGAACGGATGATGATGGTGTCGTGATTGGGAGAAAGGACACGTTCGCTCATGACTTGGCGGAGAAACGCAGGCTCTCAGGGGAACTGGATAAGGTTGTCTTGCGGATCCAAGCATTACCAGGATTCGAGAACTTCTGGAGACCCATACCTTTTCGTCACCTCCAAACCGCGGCTATGGGCGGTCCAGTGGTCATCATTAATCTATCCGAATACCGTTCCGATATTCTCATCATCCGCTCCAACCACCCAGTTGTTCATATCCCTACTCCGACGAACTTCTTTGATAGGGTTAAAAAGCTCGCCCATCGGCTGTCAGAAACGCGGAAGAGTTACCGCTTGGAGTCAAAAACATACAATCGTACGTTGCGACGGACCCTGGAGGAACTGTCCGAGTTGGTGGGTCGGCCTGTTGCCGACAGGTTAATGGAGCTTGGAATTCCAGAACAGTCCAGAATCTGGTTGTGTCCAACTTCTGTGTTGGCTTCCCTTCCAATTCACGCTGCAGGGCCAATATCTTCGCACACCAATGTCAAACGATACCTTTGTGACATTTACGTGTGTTCATACACACCGAGCCTCTCAGCGCTGATAGCGTCAGGGCCCCGCAATTTATCGGGATCTGCGAGTGGGCAGCCGCCATCGTTACTCATCGTTGGACATCCAGACCAAGCCCTTCCCGGAGTGGACTCAGAAATACGCAGTATCGAATGTTTGGTTGGCAATGATTCTGTGACAAAGATCACAGGCGAAGCAGCGACACCTGAAAACGTGATCGCTCGCCTTCCGATGCACCCTTGGGTGCATTTTGCGTGCCACGGCGTGCTGCAACCGGGTCGGCCTTTCGAGTCATCCTTCCTTCTCCAGTACAACACCCATCTCACACTCCTTCGCATCGCCAAGTCTCACCTTCCCACCGCAGAACTTGCCTTCCTAGCGGCCTGCCATACTGCGGAACTCACAGAGGATAGTACGCCAGATGAAGTGCTCCATCTGACCGCTGCGATGCAGTTTAGCGGATTCAGGAGCGTGATTGGGACTTTGTGGGCGATGGCGGATGAAGATGGGCAGGACCTTTCAGAGCACTTCTATAGGAAGATGATGTTTGCTGCTGGCGCGCAAGTTGCCAGCTATGAGAAGTCAGCAAGGGCACTCCGATACGCGACTCAGAAACTGAGGACGAAGAAGGGTATTTCGCTCGAGCGATGGGTGAACTTTGTCCACTATGGAGCTTGATCAAAGAACAGGAATACTGGGTAGCATTAGGGTGAGTCGCTCGAAATCGCTTGACTGAGTCAGTAGGACTGATGCCGTAGTAGTGATCGACATTGTGAACACCCACATACTAATGAGGTTTTCTGTTATTGTACTCGGTTCTCTGACTCGAATGTTGCTCGGTTTGCGCTGACCATCTAGCATTACCGTGACATGTGTACTTACTCCGAGTCTGTCCATTCTATTTTGCTTCGATATTCTCCTCCTTGGTTATGGCCACTCTCTATGTTACCGGTATCACACGTTCTATACTCACTGGGTCCGCCCTACTTTTCTTTGGTATTCTCCCACGTGCTAGTTATGACCTGTATACCCTGTATTACGCGAATGTATCGCTATGCTCTCGCGAAAATCGCTTCCCCTGGTGGTCACACTGATGCTTGTCGGCGCGTGCAGTTTGCGGACGCACGCTTCGTGGAGAATGACATGGCGTGAATCGACTGTCGGAACCGGGACCAGCTCCGGGTTGGACTCAGGGTCGGTCCTCCAGGTAGTGAAATCACATGACGAGAGGATTGAGCAAAGCTCCGAAGAGCCGAGCCCATATAATATTTTTTATTTCGCATCACCACTCTTTCACTGCGTATGCACACTTAACTCGAATGAGCTCTGATGCGCGGAGAATTAGATCTGCGGACCAAGTGATTCGCTCTGGCATCGCTGGTGGTGTTGCTGGATGTGTCGTGTGTACTCTTTGCTATGTGCCCTCTGACGTATTGCATATATCTACTATCTCAGGCAAAGACCGTCGTTGCGCCTCTCGACCGTGTCAAGATCCTCTTTCAGGCGTCGAATCCTGAATATCAGAAATATGCAGGTGCTCTCTCCGCCCTTCCATGCCTCACCTAGCGCTGACACTTGGCCCCTTAGGCACGTGGAGTGGTGCCCTCCGCGCTGGAGGCCAGATATACCGAGACACTGGGGTTTTAGGGCTCTTTCAAGGTCATTCTGCGACACTCCTGCGTATATTCCCTTATGCAGCCATCAAATTCATGGCATATGATCAGATGCATGACGTATGCCTCCCTACCTCGTCTTTGGGTTCACTTCCCCTTATCGAGTCGAGTTTTTTAGTTGCTGATGCCAACTCGTGCACAAGAAACGAATCTGCGTCGCTTCTCAGCAGGTGCTATTTCGGGTGCGTGGAATTTCAAGTGCCCTCTCCTGTGGTTTGCTCAACCTCTTCTTTTGCAAGGTGCAATTTCTGTCCTTTTCACATATCCCCTCGAACTGCTACGCGTGCGCATGGCCTTTCATACCATACACAGCTCCGCATCCGGCAAACCTGTGCGGCCATCCTTCCTACGCACAGCACGCCTCATCTACGCTGAGGGCTCGCCGCTCCCATCCGCATCACCGATAACCCGAGAACTTTTCCACAACTTCCCTCTCCTCAAATTCTATCGTGGTTTTACCGTTAGTCTGGCCGGCATCGTCCCGTACGCTGGTACCGCCTTCCTCACGTGGGGCTACTTGCGCGCTAGCCTCGTTCCTGTTGCGCCCAACGGCCGCTTGCGGGCGACGCCGTTGGCAGATCTCGGGATTGGTGCTCTCTCGGGTGCGCTCGCGCAGACGGTTTCCTATCCGTTCGAGGTGGTGCGCCGACGCATGCAAGTCGGCGGGCTGACGGAGCCTGGACGCTGGCTACATTGGGGAGAGACTGTGCGAGCGATATGGAAACGTGGTGGAGCGAGAGGGTTCTTCGTTGGGCTGGGCATTGGGTACTTAAAGATTGTGCCGATGAACGCGGTGAGCTTTGCTGTCTGGCAGGGCATGAAAAGGGTATTAGAACTTTAGAGATATTTTCAAGGTGTTCGCATTAGGGTAGCACAGCCTCATCGGCGGTAATGAACAAATTTAAATTTGAGAAGCCCGGGGATCCCGAGAGTGTGGGTCTCGGAAGGACCACGGAAAGGGCGTGCACTGCTCCGTTACTACATATGACTTGGACCTACCCACCTTATCTTGACTGCGGACTTGTCTCTTCATGCCCTCGCCTCAACGCAGACTGGTCGACAACCAAGGTCGTCTGGACGAATATTATGTCCAAGATGCCTTCCACGCCTATCTCAAATCGTCCCTAGCACAGGCCAAGGCTGAGCGCTTGCTCGACGTTCAAGTCCTCAGCGGAGCGGAAAGTGATTTAATGATTACAGGTGCGTTCACGTCGTCCCCCTCGTGCATTCAAACCAACTCGCGCTCCGATAAGGGCCCGCCTTGTGCCTCTATTTTGCCGCCTTGCGCTCCACAACCAATCCCCCTTCCGTCCCTCTTCCACGCAGGGAAAAGTCTTCGTCTTCCCCGCGAGACGACCTCTCCCTCGCCAACTGTCCCGAGCCCTTCATCCCCTTCCTCAGACTCTGGTCCAAGTGCGTTCCCGCCATCCAGAACCTCGACCCGGAGCACCAGCACGACCTCGCGCGCATCATCTGTGGCCTCGAGCCCGTCACCCAGCCCGTCCTCCCCGTCCTGGGACGCCTGGCCGCCGACCTGCGCGCCGTGTCGATCGAGATCAGCCAGCGGCGGTCGTTCCAGGACCGCTACGCGAGCGATCTGCAAGCCGCGATCGACGTCGGCGAACCTGGAGCGGGAAACCCAGGCGGCGCGCTGCTGCGCCCCAAGGCGTCCTTCGTCCCTCCTCCAATATACACCGCGTCCCCGACGGCGTCTGCGTACCCCGGAAAGATACAGACACAGCTACAGCCGCCGCCCTCGCCCCAACAGCGCCACTCCCCCCGCCTCCTCCCGCCCAGCGCCTACTCCCCACCTCGCTCGCCCTCAAACAGCTCCCTCGCGTCCCCGCGAACACCAACACCAACGATCGCGACACCAGCGAGTCCCGCGATCGAGCTCATCCGCGAGACGCTCTACGCGGCGCTGGCCGACGTACTCGCGCGCACGCCCTCCCTCGTGCGTCTCCTCAAGTCCGACCCGCCCCGGGCCTACTTCGGCTCCGTCGCGCTCGCCATCCTCTCCGTCGCGTCGACCATGCTCACGGCGGACGGCGCGATAGTCGGCGTGCGCGGCGTGCCGCTCACCCTCGCGGAGTGCCCTGCGCAGCTGCGCCCGCTGATGCGCGAGTTTGCTGCCATTGGCCGCGACGCGGCGCGCATCGAGGAGGAGGACACGCTCGAGGCCATCCGGCTCGTGCAGGAGGGTCGCGACGTGCCCGCGCCGCGGCTCGAGCGCGCGCGTCTGTTACTGGAACACGGTGCGGGCTACGACGTTGCCGAGGGGGGGAACAGCGGGCGGCGGAGTACGGAGGGCCGCGCGGTCGCGTTTGCTAATCGCGTCAATGCCCTTGCGTTGGCTATGACGCGACTGCCGCAGTTTAGGGAACGGCAGGGCGACGTGTTCAAGGTGCTTGCTGGTGTTGGATCTTCGTAGTCGTATATACCCTCGTAGGCTGATATCGCCGACGCTAATTACTGTAGCTGACGACTTTGTCTGTATTACATCCTAGATTGTAATTCTATATGCACAAACGATAGTGAAAGTTCCCCCAAAGGTGACATTCGCAACTGCAATCCGTTATCGAAGATGCGTTCCCTGCTGTTGTGAATGAAGCTCTAAGTACCAGCAGCTGGACCCGTCTATCCAACTCCGAGTAGAACATCAACACCTTGAGGCCTCTTTGTGACCCGATTCGCTTGCCAGTAGCGTCCGTGGAGAGCTTTATCTCACGCCCCCAAGCAAGTCCCTCTCCTCAGTGAGGATTAAGCGCGCCCCTGGAAATCGAGGTGTAATCTTACACCTATACGGCAGGGGTCGACTACACGTCGCTTGCCTGCAGACGCAGAACACGTCCTGAATGACGGACTGATCAAATTGCTCAAAAGTCGTGAAGGAAGACTACTAGCTGCGCCGGCAGGCTGAGGGCCTCAGGGCCCTCTGAGGTGTCAATGCCGCACGCCCCATGACACGCACTTGTATCCTGTTGAGGCACCTTTTCCACGCAGCTTTGTAATGGTTGAAGCGTGATACATAGCCGCCTGGCAAGTCTCTCCCGTCAAAGGGGGCATACCTTCTAGCAGGTGATCACCATCATCTTCAGTGCCATCGTGTTCTAGTTGTACAAAGGTTTACGAATGATTACAGACCCGGATGGGCGGATCACCGTGTAGAAAGTCACATATTCCCGTGCCACACAGCTGCAAAAAATCTGTGGTTTCACGAAATTATGCACTGCTATAGTATGATAGGCTATGCAACGTTTGAATTGAAAGGCTCATTGTTTGACAGTGTCGAGGACTCCGCAGAAGGGAGAACCACTTGCAACAAGGATAAAATGCGCGGAAACCATAGGCGGCCATCACAAACGCTGCTGTTTACGAACTACCGACGTCCCTAGTTTTCATCCATTCCATCACTTTGCTTTGGCTAGCTTCCTGGGCCTTCAGCTCCTCCTCCATGCGCTTCTCCCTTCTGTTAGCAGCCTCCTGCGGTGTAATTCCCTGGAGAAACATTAAAACTGAATTCATCTCGTCCATTGCTGTCGCCATTACGTCCCCCCTCCTTATGGACATGTAGGGTCTCTGCTGTAGTGATGCGGGAGGGTCAGGGTCATGAGCATCGTCATGGTCGTTACTTGGTGGCCTGCGGGGGGTATATCTGCGTAATGTTCTCTGCGGTAACTCTTCATCACAGCGTGAACTTCATCACCACCCTGCCTGCTCCTCCAGCAGTTGTAAGCGGCAACACCATACAAGTAATCGAGAATGATGGCAGGGGGTAGCAGGATTCCTGTGCCCTGGAACTGTACGTTCACGTGTGCCCCAAGGATGAAGGCGATAGAAGGGTGCAACTCTCTCATCTCTGCTAAGGTTGCCAATAGGGCTGGATCATCAGTTCCTGGCTTCTTCAATTGTTGTAGGGTGATGTGATCCTTGGGCGCGGGACCTTGGTGGACTGGCCCGACTCTCGGTATGTCAGCGGGTTCCAGTCCATAATTCGGCGTCTAAAAATGGTTACACTTTAAGGGTGCCTAAATACAAACTGCCAAAGTTTCTCACCTTTAAGAAGGCAACCCGTCCGTCAGCAATCTTCGAATGCACGTCCTTGCCCAACAACATTCCATTCCGAACATCATCAATCCCAGTAATTAAAGGGAGTGAAGGGGGGTAAAGGGGAGAACGATCTCGGACAACCCTATCGATGTACTAGAACAGACCATCATCAAACGATCACATAGAATGATCACGAACATTACCTCGTCGCCTTTGCTCCAGGGAATCAGGTGTGCTGCATCACAATGCTCTCCGCTCTGTTGTGTGATGACGCAGAAGAGTCCATCTCGTTGTATGACTTCCTCTCTGAATTGGAGCGGCAAGCTGTTCGACTAGTAGTCGTGATTTGATCATTTAACCCTTCATAGTCCACGAAAATACAATTCTCTGGAGAAATGGTGAGCAATGATCTCACATACAACAAGAAACTTTACCTGAAGGACTATAGTAGTATATGACTGATAACGTCAGCCAAAGAGGTGCTGTCATAGTCAACTGGGGGCTATCCGGCGTTGCAGAAAGATCACCACGGGCTCCACAAATACAGAACATCACGTATCGTAGCCATTTGAAAGGGGTATAGACAGCCTCCGAACGTCACTGTCGGGGATAGAGAGGAGGGAACTTGAGATCCGTGAACGTTCAGATAGATATCGACCATGACGACGATGCGGTGATGGATGTCTGCTCTATGTGGGCTGATGCGCGTCCGCCCCTTTCTTACTATCACGTGTCCTGGGTTGCAAGCAAAATGGGTGGGTAGTTTGAAAAACGTGGTTTTTTTAAGAGATCGGAACGCCGATCCTTCTTTTCTGAGGATCTCACAAGAGAAGAGGACGGAATGTTTTTGCCTTGCGATTTCGTGAGCATTGGCAGTGTGCAGTAATATGAAAATTCAGAGGAAAGTGGTCTCGACTGAACCTGGTATTGCACCCCATGATGCAGACTTCAGTACATAGTTTTAATCTTGGCTGTCGATTTCGTGTACTCAAGTAACCACGCAAGACACCACCAGTCATGGCCACAAGACAGTCTGCAGTCTGCAACGACTGAGTCGGATTCAAGGTAAGACGAAGCCTTCCGTATTAGACCTGCTCTAGTGTCCCTGTCGCCATTCCGAAACGGTCATCAAAATTTGTCCGTCCGCACGATTTTCCGGCATCGTACACTAAAAACGGATACTGCAGCGCTCCAAGCGTCTCTTTACGACCAGTGGGAAAATGAGGGCGGCACAAAAGCTCGCGGACGCTTGCTGTGTAGAATGTTGAAAGTTGGGCATCAGCGCATCAAGCCTGAGGGCAGAACGGGCGTGGTTCTAACAGCACCACGCTCACGTGGGGAGTGTCCGGAAGATGACTCGATATTGATTCATTTCAAGCCATGAATTTTTCCACAGGACCTCTACACTATTCTGAACCCAACACTGGATGTTGGACTTCTCATCGTGTTTAACGCGCTTCAGCATACTCATAGCGTTCTACATCCCTGGTCTGCTACTATCATCGTAGCACCTCTGTTCTCGAGAGTCGAGAATCGAGATGTACTACATCCGGAGAAGATCAATTCCTCGGTGCCATCATACCTTCTCGACTATCGCATCAAGTAGACGAATATCTATATCAGGGGGATTCCTTCGAGGAGCGGGGTATGTTACGCTCCTGGGAGGGGCAGGGTACGTTGTAGATCGGGAGTTCAATGCGAGTACTATAGTGCGGAACCTTCGCACGTTCTGGACCGTGCGTGGTTTCCTAGGAAGACAGTCATCTTACTAATTGTGCCTTCCGACAAGTGTGCCGTCATCGCAGCAGACTACAAGTTAAATTTCACACCAGGCAAGAGTGACTCCATCTCAGCTTTGCATGAACGCGTTGGTGACCGCCTCCTGAACCTCTTCTCTTCCAATGGTGGCCTTTATGTGAAATTTGGTGTGTCGCGCGTCCTAATGGTTACCTGAAACTGACCAACGCGCACCTAGGTCAAGCAATTGGTGCAAATGCCGCGTTGTTACCGAAGCCCATGCAGGCCAAGTTTTCCCGACTGTTTGATGATGCACCCCAAGTCCCCTTTGCAGACATCGCCCGCGTATTCCAGGAAGAGTTCGGCCGCCCTCCAAGCGGCCCAGATGGTATTTTCGCTGAATTCGAGGAGACCGCTGTCGCCAGTGCCAGCATCGCCCAAGTACATCGTGCTCGGTTAAAAGAAGAAGACGGAGGGCCCGGAGACTGGGTTGCAGTCAAGATTCAAAAGCCCGCGGTAGCAAAGCAGATGGAACCTGATCTAGCCGCGTTTCGCGCCGTCATGTGGATATACGAGCACTGGGTGTTTGACATGCCGACCTATTTCGTTGTTGGTATGCGTTCCCCCTCCCACAATGGCAGATTGCGAATGTATGCCGGCTTACGCTTTGACTAGACTTTATATGTGACCACCTTCGTCCAGAATTGGACTTTGTGAACGAATCGCAGAACTCTATTCGCACTGCGGAGCTCGTTGCGCAAGATTCTTCCCTAGCGGAGCGTGTGTATATACCCAAAGTTTACCCCGAGTACTCGACGAAGCGAGTGCTCACAGCAGAATGGATTCGCGGCGTACGCCTCAGTGACCGGCAGGGCATTCTCAAACTCATGGGAGAACCGAGCATAGACTTGCCTTCAAAATCTATGACACCCCTCGGATCTCCCGATGCATTGACCGATTCCGACGATTCCCAACGGCTACGAGGAGGGACGAAGTGGGTCATGCAAACGATGATCGACCTTTTCAACGCGCAAATATTTCGCTGGGGATGGGTTCATTGCGACCCACACCCAGGAAACATATTCATCCGTCCACACCCACAGCACCCTCGTCGCCTCCAGCTCGTACTTATCGATCATGGCCTATATGTGAAGCTCTCCCCTGAGTTCCGCAGGCAATACGCAGAGCTATGGAAAGCTCTTCTCTCGATGGATGTCGACACGCTGTTAAGGGTAGCCAAGCAGTGGGGCATCGGGGCACCAGACCTGTTCGCTAGTTCGGTCCTCCTGAAACCTATCAGTCTAGGTAACAAAAGCGGGAAAACGGAAGACAAGGAGGCCCCGAAACTCTCACAATACGAAGCCAGCATGCGGCTGAAAGAGAAGCTCCGGAATTTCCTCGTCGACACCGACAAAATGCCCAAGGAACTCATTTTTGTTGGCAGAAACATGCGGTGGGTTTCCCTTTTTCGTCAGGCGGCGTATTCGGGACCCCAGCTGATATCTCAATGAACCCCCCCCGCCTCTGCCGTTCTAGCATCGTGCAAGGCAACAATCAGATGCTCGGCTCTCCGGTCAACCGCATCAAGATTATTGGTCTCGCCGCCGCAGATGCCATCCCACGTTCAGAGGACCTGAGCTTTAGTGACCGTGTCAAAGAGCGCTTCCACGAGGGCGTGTTCTACACCGTGATGGCTTCGATCGACGGGGCCTTCTGGTTAGGCCATGCGTGGAAGTGGATCACCGGCAGCGCAGTCGATACCTTTGAAGACGAGCTGGACCGTCAAATGCGTGAGGTGGCCAAGACGCAGTACGGTATAGATATCGATCCGTCCGCCTATGATGGGTGATGATAATGACGATGATGATGCAAGTCTAGAGGCATCCTGAATCGGACACTTTGAGCAAGCCTTTTAGAGTCCATCTATCTTATCCTGTATAATTCATACTTTCAGCACCGTTCAATCTTGGTACCTTATATACACACTTCGGCTATACCCCGAATGCGAAGTCAGAGAACGGTTTGCAAGCTTGGGAGGCAGGAACATTCTGAACAAAGAAAAGCCTATGACCGGAAAAAAAAACAAACAAACACATAGGATGGGTCGTCAACAGATCGTGATAATATACAGATACAAGGGGGCCATCCGAACACCAGGGTATCTAAAAGCAAACCCTTAATTTTTATCTTTTTTTAATTACTTCCTCGCACTGGCAGCTCTCGTTCTAGGCGCTCTCGCCTTGGGCCGCAGGCGCATCCTTCTCCGGCTCGCTCTGAGTCTGGGCCTTCGGTCCACCCCCAGCCGCGGCCGTCCTGCGCACACGGTCCAGAGCTCCCTTGGCCGCAGGCACGACGACGACGGGCAGCAGCTTCCTCTCGTCCCTCCTCTCCTCTTCTCTCTTCACGCCGGCCCGTTCCGGCGTGTTCTCCTTCTCCCCAACCGCCCGCGCGCGCTTCTTCGCGGACGGAGCGGCCGCATGCACCTTAACGGCGGCAGGCACCGCGCGATTCGACGCGGCGCCTGCGGTGGCGGTAGCAGCGGGCGTGCGCCTGCCCCGCGCACTGCGCAGCGTACCCGCGCCCTCGTCCTCCGTCTCCGCCGCAGGCTTGTTTTCCCGCGCCACACTCGGGCCACGGGGGGCGGAGGAGCCTCTGCGGGAGACGCAGCGCGGTCGGCGCGCGTTCGGTCTCCTCGCTGGCTTTGTCGGACTTGGTGGTCGTGCGTCGCTGTTTGATCGTGGCTGGTGGGCGGGTGTAGTAGCACCGCCGGCTCCTCGACCGATTGGCCGCGTTTCGCTCCTCGGCGCAGGCTGTTCGCGGGCTCCGGTTCCGGTTCTGGCACTGTGGGTTCGGGTTCGGTGGTGGGCGGCGCGGCAGCTACGGCTTTTGCGCCGGCTTGGTCGATTCGGCGGGCTCGCTCTCCGTAGACTCGGTAGATTTCGTGGTTGTTCGCGGACATCGAACGGGGGCAGCTTCGAGTTCCGAGGCCACGGGTAGCGATGTACGAATCAACGTTCGACGCGCAGACACAGAGAAGAGAAAGGAAAGAGTACCGCTGCTTACAAGAGCATCCCTATATCCAAGAACGACTCGATGTCCAGAGACACCTCCCCCCCACCTTGGTCACGAACCCGCTCCAAGTTCACAGCCCAGAGAACCGTGGCAATAGCGATGAACAACGACTCGTTGGCGGGGTGTTTCCCGACGCACGCACGCTTCCCAAAACCGTACGCGCTGGCCCATCGCTTCGCGTCTCCCCTGGGTCCTGAACGATCCTGCCGTGCCTGTCTAGGAACCTCTCGGGATTGAAGATCGCGGCGTCGTAACCGTACAACGCAGGGTCACGATCGCATTGCCAATGATTTACAATGCACGTAGTACCTTTAGGGATGTACATGCCCTCATACCAGTCCTCCTCTGTTGTACTGTGCGGGATTCCCAGTGGCGCTGGGGAGCGCCATCGGAGAGTTTCCTTGACTAACGCCTGTATGTACGGGAGACTGGATGCATCTGAAAAAGCTGGGATGCGGGAGCGCCCGCCACTGTGTCTAACTCAGCTTGTGTGCGTTTCTGGATTTCGGGGTGCGCAGTCATCGCCAGTGCCCACCAGATCAAGGCCGTAGTGGTTGTCTCCGCACCCGCAAAGCTGGAGAGGATGTTCAGTAAAAAGCGTTCATGTCACTAGAAACAGCGTAAGGACGCACTATATCGACCCAAGGAGCCAGGCCATTTCTAGATCGGAGAGCCCATATCTGTCGAAATTCTTTATGAGCGATGCACTCACATTCGGTCGATCAGACCCTTTGGACTGTGACGCGGGAGCTTATGACTAGGGCAGAGAGGATGTCGGACTCCTGGCTTACAATATCACTGCGAACAGTATTCAAAAGTGCCATGAATATCTCCGAAGTTTGCATGAAATGCTGCCTCCCTTCACGCTTCCACTTCGCAAATCTGACAGTATATGGTCGCGCTCAGTGACTAGCCATATGTATGAGGCATAGATTTGTACCTCTCTGGGATGTGAATCATCCAAGGGAACAATTCAACTAGATGCGCTCCGGGAACAGCAGCAGCTGACATGCGGTCGATGAATGCGTGGATCTCCGTAAGGGACTTGTCATGTTCGTTCTCGAGCATAGGGTAGTCATACAAGATAGACATGATCGCGGAGGCCGAAAAGCGCTGAAGATGCCTCTCCAGAGCGTGGGAGCTTTCGAGAAGCGCGAGCGAAAGGAGGATTGCCTCTTTGCCAAGAATTGGATGATAGTCGTGAACTGCCGCTCTTGTGAATCCTTGGCGTGCCGCGCAGTGGTTGCGACGCCAACTGTGATCAAGAATGTTAACTTCCGAAATTTCAGGGGACATGACACATTCACAGGTCCCCGTATGGCATGGAACCACCAAACAGACCACCACAGAGGATTTCATGAGCAAAAATGAAACGAGGGCGATCAGAATAAATGTTTGCGCGTCGGTCAAGGGGATCTGAAGCGGCCTTGAGACTGTTGAAGACAATAATAGGCTGGCCGAGGACATTCAAGTACATTATGTGTTCTGGGATGTTTCTCATAAACCTCGAGACTCAAGGTTGGGTTGGCTGAAACGGGATTGAACGCACCAAACCGTCGCTTGCAATCCTTTCCAAACAACCAACCCTTGCCCTGGAATTCGCGGATATTTCCGAGAATGGGAAGTCCTCTTGGACCGGGAGGGACTTTGCGCCATGGGCTCCCGGCGTACTGAACTGCGAGAATGATGACAAGGCTTAAAATCAAACCAGCACAAGGTATCAGAAGCTGTGAGACAGAGCTAAACACAAGACAGCGAAAGGCATGCGGCGTCGCGCAGCCCAGAGGAGCAGTGAAGCCAGAGGGGATATTGTCCCAAGTCATCGTGACCTGAGGATTACAGAACACAAGAGACCTGTTCTTATCATAGTATGATTCGGAGCTGTCAAAGTTTCACTCGACCCCTCCATTGGCTCGGCAGAAATGGATGGGAACACGTTGTGATCAGGAGGTTTACTTCACTTCCGGTCAGTCGGTCAGGGGCCCGGACGCCAGAGTGATCAGAGATCCACACATTCAGTGCCGAGTTAAGTACTCGTATGTCTCGTGAGGCTTTTTCTACGAAATCAGACCCACAATAGAGTGGGCTCGGAGGGAAAGGGGAGCGCAGAGGCAGAAGTATGTGAGGCGGACGTGCGTTGGCCATGAGTGCTATTTCCCGGATATGGCCGTGGTTGCACCATGTGTCAACCGTGTCAAGAATAAACGTTGAGACGTAAGCTCCACAATCAGCGATTATCGCGAACAAGAAAGGAACAACGGGATCTCGAAAGGGCTTCGGGACAAGGCTTGGAGGTGCTTTTAAGGCACGAGGGGAGGGGGTTTTGAAAACAAGGAGGTGCTAGCTATTTTGCTGCTCCTCCAATTCTACAAAAGAGTCTCTTGAAGACTATTAATACATCGAGACTGGTGCAGTGGCTACGCGTGGTTGATACCATAGTAATCTGCGAGTTCTGAGATGGTCAGGCCTTGAGGAAGGGCACGATGCCCGCGCAGAGTGTAGTGATACAAAGAAGAAAGAGAAAAAGTAACGTAGAAATGACGAGCAATGCGGAAAGTGCCAGTGGACAAGAGGGTGGTCAAAGGAGACAGGCATTGGTGGCGCTAGTGTTGCCGCGGTCCCGGTTCCGGGCCGGTTTTAAACCGTAACCGAGTCGTGATTGAAACCGCGCCGTTTGGAACTAAACCGCTGCAAGATCTGCGGTTTGGTTCGGTCATCAAAACCGCCGTTTCCAGTTCGACTTCGGTTTATGACCGGTTTTGAACCGCTCTTTCTCAGGCCAAAACGACATAACCCTTGTGGTTCAACTTATTTTATCTTATCTTATCTAACATTCACCGCATATGTACCAGTCGACAGTTTCAACTACAAAGACATTATCATGGGGAGTATGGAAGTATAACCGACCCGTAATTTTTGCAGTGAAATGGGGTTTGCGGTGTGACGCGGTGTGATTCCGAGAACCGCGGTGCGATTCTGAAACCGCGGTATGATACACCTGCAAAGCTTATTGCAAAAGTACATATTATTCTTCATGTATGTCACAGCCAGCTACGAGAATGGTAGGATATGAAAGGAAAAGAAAAAAGCCCTCCCGCCGCCGCCGTCGCGTCGCTGCCTGTCGCCCCTCACTGCGTAACCTGCGTCGCCGTCGCCGCATCGCTGCCTGTCGCCCCTCGTTGCATAATCTGCGTCGCTGTCGTCGCCACCGTGTCTGCGTCGCCGCCGTGGCTGAGTCGCTGCGGTCGTCGCCGTAGCTGCGTCGCTGCCGTCGCCGTGTTGCCACCGTCACTGTGGTCGTCGCCATTGCTGCATCGCTGCGGTCGTCGCCGTTGCTGCGTCGCTGCTGTCGCCGCCGTGGCTCTGTCGTGGCCGTGGCTGAGTCGCTGTGGTCGTCGCCGTAGCTGCGTCGCTGCTGTCGTCGCCGTCGTTGCCGTCGTTGCCGTCGTTGCCGTCGTTGCCGTCGTTGCCGTCGTTGCCGTCGTTGCCGTCGTTGCGTCGTTGCCGTCGTTGCCGTCGTTGCCGTCGTTGCCGTCGTTGCCGTCGTTGCCGTCGTTGCCGTCGTTGCCGTCGTTGCCGTCGTTGCCGTCGTTGCCGTCGTTGCCGTCGTTGCCGTCGTTGCCGTCGTTGCCGTCGTTGCCGTCGTTGCCGTCGTTGCCGTCGTTGCCGTCGTTGCCGTCGTTGCCGTCGTTGCCGTCGTTGCCGTCGTTGCCGTCGTTGCCGTCGTTGCCGTCGTTGCCGTCGTTGCCGTCGTTGCCGTCGTTGCCGTCGTTGCCGTCGTTGCCGTCGTTGCCGTCGTTGCCGTCGTTGCCGTCGTTGCCGTCGTTGCCGTCGTTGCCGTCGTTGCCGTCGTGTCGTTGCCGTCGTTGCCGTCGTTGCCGTCGTTGCCGTCGTTGCCGTCGTTGCCGTCGTTGCCGTCGTTGCCGTCGTTGCCGTCGTTGCCGTCGTTGCCGTCGTTGCCGTCGTTGCCGTCGTTGCCGTCGTTGCCGTCATTGCCGTCGTTGCCGTCGCTGCAGTCGCTGCCGTGGCTGCGTCGCTGCAGTCACCGTCGTGGCTGCGTCGTTCCCGTCGTCGCCGTAGCTGCGTCGCTGCGTCGTTGCCGTGGCTGAGTCGCTGCGGTCGTCGCCGTCGCCGTGTCGCTGCCGTCGCCGTGTTGCTGCTGTCGCTGTGGTCGTCGCTGTGGCTGCGTCGCTGCGGTCGTCGCGGTCGCCGCGTCGCTGCAGTCGCCATCGTGGTTGCGTCGCTGCAGCTGCGTTGCTGCGGTCGCCGTGTCGCCGCCGCCGTTTGCTGCAGCTGCCACCATTGTTGTCGCTGCTGCGGTCGCCGTCGTGGCTGCCGTTGCCAATGTCTGCCATTGCTACTTTTTCATACCCCCCGCTAGGGGCACAAAAATACCTGCAAAATAAAGAACAATTAGTGTTCATACTTACTTCTATACATACATGAGTGTGTTGGTGAGTGAAAAGAGTCGACGCGTGGTTCGCAGCCTCGCACTTCCATATTTGGTTGCGTCACGGCCTGGGTGGGACACAACATAAAAATAAAATAAAGAAATTATATACAGTGTGCGGGTATGGCACGGTTACAGCACACGGTATGGGTGTTCACCCACATCTATGTCCATAGATATATGTTATGTCTGTCTGTATCTCTACACGGCTATACAAGTATTTTTTGCTGGTGTGATTCCGGCCTAAGACCGGTATTAACCAGTTCCAATTCTTGTGTAGAGATTATACCAAATAGATTTAAACAGACCATTTTTCAACAGGTATTTTGATAGGTCGCGTGTAAATGTCGATCAGTCCTCATGGACCGGTTTTGGCGCATTGGACCACCAGATGACGCAACTAGAAGTCTAGAAGCCATGTCAACCCGACACGCTACCAGAGATGTGAGTATGTGTGTCATCAAAATGCATACTATTAGTCGCCAATCTGGATATACGTACAGTAGAGAGTAATGAGATGGGGGTCTTGATTAGCACTGGCGAGTTTCTCTTCCCTCACCCTGTGGGTTGTCACGTGCCACTATAGGACCATGAGCGAGGCGTCTGTGTTGTCATGTATGCCTCCGAGTCCAAGGCCAGGACCACGCCTTCACAATATAACCTCAGTTTTCCTAGCATATCCTGTGCTTGACCATCAGACAGACAAACCGTTGTCTGCTAGTAAAGAGCTTAGCAGGATCTCGATATCGCATATCACGATCAGCCATGTGGATCGACTCGATCAACTGCATTCAACCACGCTGTTTGTTACAACTCTCAGAGCATTTCACCTTATTGACATAATCTTCACTGCAGACATTGCATACGCGATTTACGACAATTGCACAAGTTCTAGGCACCTCTGGACCTGGTATCTTCAGCGCGCACTCCATGGACACTGATACATGGATCATTGGACTAGTTTTCTGGGTTATAACTGTTTGCCTCCATGGCCAACCCATCCAACCATCTAACCCATCCTTGTGCATCAAGTCCCTCTTCAGAATGGCTCGTGGTTGTGCTAACCGTCGTGCTAATGGTCCAGCTCATCGTGGGCGTGCTACTGCCTCCCGTCATCAGCGCTTGGACACTCGTGCTCAGCCTCCTCGTGCTGACTCTCCCGAGGAAACATTTGACATCGCCAACGTCTCTGGCTCTGGCAATGAGTCTGAGGCATGTCCCACCCATGAACGCAACATCCTCGCTATTGCTGCTGCTCCCACTGGTCACCGTGACATACTCGCTGCGTCAGGTCAAGACATACCTGAGCACTCACGTGAAGCTACAGATGAGCCATTGCCCAATACGGAACGGGTCCCGAAAAATATTGCTCTTGATATTCGTCACTTCTTCCTCCGCACCGGAGAATACACTCACTGTAAGCAATGCAGGTAAGCGGTTGCATGCGCCTAGAAAATTGTCAACTCCTGACTGTTTATCTAGAGCTTTGTATGATCAAGATCCAGCGGCCTGGAATGCCGATCACTCTAAGCCAGTGTATTCTTACAAGCCCACAACCAGCAACACAAGTCTCCGCCGCCATATCGATAACTGCCACCTGTTGGAGTACGTGATTGAAGCAAAGAATTGATTGAAGCAGAGCACAACAGGTGGAATATATTTGTTCCATCTGTGTGTACAGCGCAGC
>WTXC01000173.1:0-42913 GCA_022496195.1 Lactifluus subvellereus
GATACTCAATATATCTATTAGCATGTGTTGGACACGTTGTAAACATGTATTTAATATCATTCCGCCGATTGTTCAAATACATATACTATGTAAAATCTGGCGGACGTCCGCTAGGACGTATTAAATGATATAATGTCATTATATTATCTATGTTTCTATCGGATATTTTGACTGAAGGGGCTCCTTTGGCAAAAATAGGATCTTGAAGCCATGCTTCCAGGCAGCAGCTTCAAGGCGAGATTCAACTGCCACAAAATCTGGTTCATTGTAAAGCATCCTTTGACAGCAGCAGTCTGTAGAATCCTTTGGGCAATCGGAGAACTTCTGTGTTCATTGGGCCTTCTTCTGAGAAACGTCATAACCTCTTTCCATAAGGATCTGGGCCATTCCTTTGAATTGACCTGGATGTGTTAGATGGTCATCTGGAAAATAAAGCAGCTGTTCAGCTCCGTTGAATGTTGCATTCCCCATCCGACATTTCTCCTTCAAGACCTTTCCATCCGGAGAATAGACTGGCTTCCCATTTTCATCGGTAACATTCACATCCACAAAAAAATTTGCTGATGGCCCCTTGGTCATCTTGCTCGCAGACAATGCACCCGCATCTCGTTTCAGGTGTGTAGTTGTGTTGTCATACACAAATATGTGGTCATCCCCCAGGAAGTATTTCTTGACCAGTTGCACTGCAATTTCGAACTGGGATAGGATATCATCATTGGTAAAATACCCTTCTTGGTTCTTCCCAGCTCGGAATAATACAGCCACAGATTCTGAGCCATCAGGGGACTGTAACCAGCCATAATCAGCAGAAACAAAATGCACAATCATCAACGAAGCCCCTTCTCCTTTTGCGTAAGGCTTTGCAGTTGCACCCAGTGGAACCCAACAAGTATGTCGACGGTCATTTGCAAAGAAAGTTGATTCATCATGGAACCAAACAATGATGGCACAAGCCACCTCCAGAGGAATGTCCCAGCCACTGTCTTCAAGCCAACAGCACATCCGGGATGTGTATTCCATCATTTGTGGGAGGAACACCTGCTGTCTGTATTGCACAACATCATCACTTCATGCCTGTCCACATACTGTCCCTTCAGAGTTTTGGTCCATTGGTAACCCATTTTGATTAACCACCTTCGGGCTGTTGCCAAGGATATTGATTGTGTTCTGCCCAATCTCTCCAGCATCTCCAGTGTTCCACAGAATTGTACAATGTCTTCAGCTTTGATATATTGGCCAATACCCTAGAGATGGATTTTGATGTCCTGTGCGATATCTTCATCATCGATCAAGGATTTAATGCCTCCTCCGTGGTTGATACGAGGGAGCTCCTGGCTGTCACAAATGAAGTCCTGTGCCCACTCCTTCAATAGTCTGGCATAGTGGGGCTTTCTGACGGCTGCTTTTCTGGCATCATCTGCAGCCGCTTTCCAGTTTCCCGCCTTCTCCAGTGCAGATTTCTCTCGTTCAACATATAGGTGTAAAAATGAGTGCACATGTTCGAGTCGCTCCCGAGTGTTTTTGTCAAGTTCACACTTCTTCGAGTTGAGTCCATGGCCTTTCGTTTGTCTTGGGAACAATAGAATGGTTAGATCCTTGAATGCTTGTTTGGCATCTGCTTGTGATGGTGGAAAAATAAATTGGCGTTTCCCTTTGGCAGTTGCATCATCCACTTTCAGATCTTCACCTTCTGGATCTGGGATATCCTCAATTGGCCATTCATCCCGTTCAGGGGCATCTTTGTCATCGAAAAATTCAAGTTCATGGTGTGGACCCCAGAACGTAGACTCCCCATTCCATTCTGTCATCTCAGGATACTCTGGAGCATCTTCATCTGGAATGCCCTCTATTTCTGTTCCAGGATAGGGTGCCAGCACAAACAACATGGAGGCGCAACAAGGTGGCTGTGCAGGATTTGGGCTCAGACAGCTTGGACGGCTTTCAGTTGGTCTGGCACACTTTTTCTTGGGAGACAGAAGCTGAACAGTATTGTTCCAGATGCCCTTAACTGGTGACAGAATGCGAGAAGTTGCTGGAGGGGGTGTACAAGGCCGAGAAGTTGTGAGAGCAGAATAGGGGTCATGGTGGACATCAGCGAACTCATTGTGATGGAATGAAGGAGAAAATGTTGCTGGATCAACGTCATTCTCTTGATAATTGATATGCCTAGTATGTACCTGTAAATCCAAAGCAATAAGAAATTTGAAGTAATGGCCTCAGGCTGCTGAGGACGCCGCCTGGAAACAAAATATATACATACATTATCTTTCTCCAGTTCATCCCTTTTACATTTATATACCTTTTTACTGTATTGTACAAGTCCTTTAAGTTGGTTTTTCGTTGGTGCCAGGGCTCAAGGTTTTCCTGCAGAATTCAATGTTGCAGGGAAGCACATAACCTCTTAACATACTGTGGCCATGAAGGCTGCCCGATTTGGTAAGTACAACACTAATTGTCTATTAACTTGGTTCTACACTCAAAATATAAAAAAGTGGCTCCGTCAAGGCCTCAGGTTTGCTATTCCTGAGGGCTTAATGGAGCCCTTTTTTCATTTAATGCATTCCTGTAAGCTGTGATAGCAATTTGGTGTGTGCTCCCATTTTGTCATGCATGGCTCACATGATGTTGTCGATTGCGAATGAACCATATCTTAGTTGTGCCAAATACAACTTTGCTTAATTTCTCTTAACCCCCTTAAGTTTGTGTGATGCTTGAAATTTGATGAGTTGTTGATTTTACTTAATTTGATGAGTCCCTTAATGGCCATTAAGAACAAATAAGACAATTTAAGGGAAAAGATAAGAGAATTAAGAGAAATTAATGAAATGGATTGTCTTAACCCAAGGAAGCCTGTCTTAATTAAGCACCCTCTTAATGTCCCTTAAACTGTGCTTAAAGCCATTTAAGAGGATTTAAGCTGGGTTAAGATAATTTCCATTTACCTGATGTGACACAAGTGGTGACATACATACAATATGTCTTGATGGCTCAGCGAGTGTGAGTGTTTCTCGTTTTTACACTTGATCTATAGCGGAATGTTTGTTCTATTAGGGAAACCCCTATTATCATACCATCAACAGTGTGCCTGGTCCAGCTCATTGCATTGCGCAGAGTGATGTCTGGCTAGCTATTAGCTTAGGCAAAGTCATTCAGCTGGTCAAGCAGGCAACAATTGGTTGGTTTTGGCTGTCTCTTAGCACCCTGGAAACAGTGCTAACCAAAGCAATTCATAGCTACTTGGGAAAGGATCTGGCTTCTTCCAGACCTGCCCAAGTTCCCAGAGCTGGAAGGAGAGCTCCCAGAGCCCATGGCACGTTCCCTTCACTTCTTAGGAAGAGGTAGTGACATCCTTCTGGTGATGTACCTGGACTATGGCATGATGTGAGTTTTTGCTAGTCAATCAATGCAGATCTCACCACTAGTGATGCTTGGTAGTGCATGGAACCTAAACACCCTTGAAATCAAATGGCACATCTGCCCTCGCTCATGTAAAATGTACGATCAGTCATCTTCAGACTAAGCCCCACTTATCAGATATATAGAGTGTTACACTCAGCCTTGGGCATTCTAAGTGACTTGCTTATCATTGACTTGGTTCAGCCCAAGTCCTGCTTCAGGGTAGTGCAATGTGCACTGTGGACGATAGGACAATGATTCGTCTCTTGATTGCTATGGCTCAAGATGTAAGCCAACTGTCATGCACTGGTGACAAAGGTGCACTGATTGCACAGTGACACCAAGTGACTTCAATGCAAAGGTGTTCCAAGCCAATAGAGTTCCCTTATGACAAGGGGGAGAAAGAGGGGTAGAGAGGAGGGGAGAGTGTACTGGTGGCCTTGGAAGGTCTGTTCTGGTTTGGAGTATCCTAGGGGTGCTTCCCACTGCAGGGATTCCTAGGTTCAAGTAGGCTGAATTGTTAAGAGGTCAAGTCTGTAGTCTACTGCACAAAGGAGTGTGCTACTTATAGTTCTGTGGAGGCCCCTATCTAGAGGGCCGCATAATCGTCAGGGCATAGGGCCCATGCATCTAGTAGGTTCCAGACTACGCGTCATAGGGACGCGCAAGCGTATCAGTAAGAAATCAAGGGCGTGCATGAGGTATGAGATCAAGGGTCATAGTGATCAGCCCAATAGCAAAAGTACTCAGTGTCCAGTAAATGCGTGGCCTGCCAACACACTGCAACACATCTGCACTACACCCTGGACCCAGGGAACATGCCTTTAGCATTCTGTGATGTGCCAATGTGATATGTGTGATGCATGCACATGCGTGTGCCATGTGAGTGCTGCAACCATGTGAGCATAAATGAGGCTAGCAGCCTCCTTCCTAATCAGTCTGTATAGTATCAGTTCAGTGTCCATAGTGTCAAATGAGTGCGTAGTGGTTCAGGGGCACTCCCTAGGAGTCCCAATTCCATCCTAGTCTTGTCAGGTAGCCAGCTGTGAGCTCCAGGAGCTCCCACACAGACTGGGTCGTGTGCAAGTCAGTGCATGTGGTGGTCGTGGTCATAACATAGAGGCTGTTCTGCTGTGTCTCCTAATGGGAGGATGCTTGCTGTGACCAATGTTTATGATGGGATTGATTGGTATTCTCTTGATTCTAACCACTTCATGGATACTTCATTCCAACACACTACAACTCACCCAACCCCTGAAAACGTCATTCTTCCCATGACCTTCATTCATGGCAATAATGTGATCTTATCTGGCACATCCTATGGATGTGCTCATATCACCACTGCAAAGGATTGGGCCCTGGCAGAGAGGCTCCAACATGACTGTGAGTAACTCATTTCTTGAACAAAGGCTGAGTTCAGGACATCAGGTAAACCAAAAAGTGCTTAATGGATCTTAATTGGCCTTAAATTTTTTCTAAGACCAATTTAAGACCAATTTTTCCTAAGACTGATTAAGCAAGGTCACCTCTTAATTAAGACATCATTCTCTTAATTTACCACTTAGCAACCTTGTGATGCCTTAAATTTTCATGGCTGTGTGAACTTAAGCTTTTTAAGTAATGGCTAAGACAATTTTAAGCCTGCTTTAATAAACATTTACACACATTTAAGAGGCTCAAAATTCATCATGTATTGTTTACTACTTTATTTTACAGGAGAATGTATAATAATTAATTAACCTAATAAAAATATGGTAGTCATTGGCCCACAGCGACGATGCTGGCACAGCAGTGGCTGTGGATAGTGTGACAGCAGTGGCGCCATCACAGTCGTGGTCATGGTGTTGTTGTTGTGGTGTTGTTGTCATTGTCGCAGTGTCATGGTGGTCGTCATTGTCGCGGTGTCACAGTCATCGCAGTTGTCACGGTGTCACGGTGGTTGTTGTTGTCATGGTGTCACGGTGGTGGCTGTGGTGGTCGTAGTCATAGTTGCAGTGGTGGTCGCAGGGTTGTGGTGGTCGTGATTGTGGTCGTGTGGCGGTTGCAGTGTTGCAGTTATCGTGGTCATCGTCGCGGTGTTGTGGTGGTCGTGGTCATGGTTGTGGTGGTCGTGGTGTCACCATCATCGTCATTGGTTGTGCCCCCGTCGCCGTTGGTGCTGCTGCCGTTGTCATCAATTCCTGTAGATTAAGTGGCTAAATACATAAAAGACTTGGCAGGGAAAGGGGACATACCTGTGAGCTCAGGAGACAATGCTTCCCAAGCTCATGTTGCCCCTGTCTTTGCTCAGGAGGTGAAACGCCGGTGCGGCGTGGCCGGTATGAGGTGGTGGTGGTGACAACAACAAGGTGGTGACGACGACAAAGAGGCGGCGGCAGTGATGTGGTTGGTACAAGGGTGGTGGTGACAAGGAGGGACCTGATGGTGGGGGTAGAGATGGTGACATGGCCAGTATGAGGGGGTGGTGATATTCATACTCACCTTGCCCTCATTCTGTTCGTTGTTCATTGTTCACCCCCAGCACCTGTTCATCCCAGGGAATGGGGGCCACGATCGTGGCAAACAATGTGGATGTGCATGCAGGGGCTAGACGGCGATGCAGCAGGGCCTACCCCAGGGCTGTGGGCACAACAGTACCTGTAGAATAAAGAATCATTAGCTACAAGGGTTGTTGCAGTACTCACTTTACATTTGTGTGTTGGTGTGGCATGACGGGCAGTTGACTTGTTTGTGTTTGATTATTTTTTTTGTGTTTGTGTCTGTTTATTGTTACTCACGAAAAAAATTTGTCAAGTCCATTTTGCGGCTTCAGTTATGTGATTATGTACCATGCCACTCTCTTTTCCTCCATGTCACTAACAGTATTCACTTGTCTTAGGTTTTACTTGTCTTAGGAAAATACAGTACAAGCACAAAGTAAGTATATATAGTTAGCGTTATATGCTGACTATGTGTTTTAGGTAATCAACAATCTTGGGCCCAGGCCCATGCGAATGAAGTGGTGGTGGTGGCAGTGGCGGCTGCTGTGATGGCTCGACCACTCCAGAGGGGCACGGCCACCTCCTCATGCCACCGCGGCGATGCACAATGGGCTGAGATCCACAGCGATGGCTGCAGATACAGATATATGGTGCGCTAGCATCTCCCTTACACTGCCTCACATGCAGCAGCAGCAGCAGGCGTTGCGCGATGACCAGCAGAGGCAAGGTGTGTGGCCTGGTGACGGTACGCACAGCAACAGCGGCAGCAGCAGAAGCAGGTGCTGCACGACCGAGTGACGGAGGCAAGAGCACACACGGCGCACATGACATCGGGGCACATGGCCCGGTGGGCAGCACGCACAGCAGCAGCCACCTTTGCCAGGCTGCACGATGACCAGCAGAAGCAAGATGCACACGGCATGTTATGATCTGGACTGCTCTGGGCTGGGTACTTTTACTTTTTGTTTCCCTATATGCTCTCCCCTTGACCCAACTGCCTCATATGAACCATGAGGCCGCTTACTGCTGACTGATAAGGGGCCCTAGGCCCTTGTACGATGATGCACCTACCCTCTACCCTGTATGATGATGCGTTTACCCTCTGCCCTGGTACATGACATCATAACTACGATGACGCACTACCCTCGACCCTACTCAGTACTTATAGTGCTTCGCTTCGTCTGTATGTATCCCAGACTTGACTTCTTGAGCAATCAAGCTAGTTCCCCCATTCTGCAAGCTGAGGTTGTCTTGTGATTACCTTAGCCTGCACTTCCCCTCAAGGCACAGAGGCAGGAGCTTTGCCAAGCTTGTGCCCTACCCCTTGAAGTGTTGATCCGCTTTTCTCTCATTGCATTGTGTAGATACAATCCCTCGATCCTATCTAACATCGCACTGAAGGGACTGTCCACTCTTCTTGTGAATCACACTTCGCCTGTATGTTCCAGGCCCTCCAGAGTCCATAGAAGCCTAGACTTGGGCTAGACCAAGTTAACAAACCAACCAGTCGCACAAGTCGTGCAGAAGGCCAACACTTGAGCCTAACATTAAGTCGAGTCTCCTCCAAACACAGTGGCTTCCTACTCAGCTCGAGGGGAAGAAGAACCAGACCTAGAAGAAGGATTTACTCGCCAAGACCTACAGGATCCCCCCCTGTTTGGCCAGACGAGTATTTTATCTATGACAGAAGAGGAGAAGACAGTCTCCTCCCTCACGTCAGAGGAACAGCATATTGGAGAGAGGACAGCCTCGGAGCAGGCTATTGGGTCAGATACTTCAACAGAAGAAGAGGAGCAGTAGAGTTTGATCAGGATCGAAACCAGTGGTTTCCCCTCTTCTTCATAGACGGGAACACCTATTCCTCAGACTACCTTGCCCTCAGTAGAGACCAAGAGCAGGCTATAGGCCTAGGACATCTGCGTCCAGAAGACCCACGAGAAGAACTAGAATCCAACACTACTGAATCATTCCAATCCCCACCAAGCGAACCAGAACCCCCTACACTCCTCGGCATTGTAGGAGAACCTGTCCTGCCAGAAGAACAATCTCCCCTTACCTTACTAGTCCCCACACACCCTATCGAACAACCCCCTGCCACCTTACACCCCCTACCCTCGATCATGGCAAACATCGGCCCCCAACCACAGCAGCAAGCGGCCCAACAGGCCGCACCAGCAGCCCCTGCCCCTGCACAAGGGAACGGTGGCAAACCCATAGGCAATCCCCCCACCATATTCGAAGGGGATCGCACCAAGGCCAAGACATTTGTCAGAGTGTTCAACATCTATGCGGGACTAAATGAAGGGATGGACATAATGTCCAATCCACTTAGAAAGACTCTCCTTGCCCATAGCTATATACGAGGAGAGAAAGTTGATGACTGGGTCGACATCATACACACCTGGATTGCGGAGAAGAGTGCCCCAGATGACCCAAACACGAACCATGTCCAGATCCCCTCTACCAATAATGCCTATTGGCTTCACTACACCACAGAGTTTAATCAGGCCTTTGCGGACTCAGCTGAAAAGCAGAATGCAATCGCCCAACTCAAAAGCCTCCGAATGGAAGGAAGGGATCTAGATTCCTACCTTGCCAAGTTTGCACATATGCAGCAAAGGCCAGATATGGCCTCAATGAAGAAGGGACACTGGACACCCTTAGGGCAGGCCTTCCTGATGAATTAGGGAAGGAAATTATCAAACGACACAACCCCCAGATGTGGGATGATTGGGTGGCTGCAGCACACACTGAACACGATGTTTGGCTCCGCCTAAAGATGCTTTACCCCACCTGGAAGAGCAAGGACACCCGCTCTCACTTTGGGAAGTCTGAGGGAGTGTGGCACCACTCTTTCAACATGAAACAGAAGCCATTCACTCCCCAACACCAGAACCAGAATCGGAACAATGCAGTAGTCCCTATGGACGTTGATCGCATTGGCAGGACCCTAACAGACGATGAGAAGCAACAACTTATGAAGGCTGGCAAGTGTTTCCAATGCACTGGGATGGGACACATCTCCAGAAACTGTCCCACACACACTGGATCCACCTCTACCCCCTCTAATAGAACCAACCCTCTCAGCCATCTCAGGGACCCCCTGCATACATCAGAACTACTGTCAAAGAAGAAGAAGCAAAACCAGAAAAGGAAGAGAAGCTTGGGGTCGATCGAGTAATCGACTCCATTAACACTATGTCTGTGGAGGAAAAGGAGGAGTTCTTGGAGAAAGCTTTCGCCCAAAAGGGTTTTTAGGACCTCTACCCCATCGGCCTGGGTACAAGCACTTCGAGTGGACACTGTATTTGTATCACGACAGAAATCTATGGCAATACCAGTTGTTTTACAATCCACACACTCGATGGCCAAAGATAAGATCCTCATAGACTCCGGAGCTACCTCCAACTGCCTCAACTGGAAGACTGCTAAAAGACTACGCTTCCCCCTCCAAAGACTGGAAAGACCCAAACCAATTAAAAACATCAATGGAACCCTCAACAAAGCAGGAGAGATTACCCATTGTGCTGACCTCCTAGTCCGTCTACAGGATAAGGAAGAGCTCATGTGCTTCTATATCACAGACTTGGGAGAAGACAGGATGATCTTGGGCTTTCCCTGGTTCGCAGCATTCAATCCCACTGTAGATTGGACTGAAGGGACCATGCAAGGACTCCCAATCTACATTATGTCCAAAAAGCGGTGGCACAAGTTCCCCTGGCTGCCACTCAGAAAGCTGGAAAGCGAACTGCTTACCAGCTGCAGAAAGGCGAACAGATTTTCACCTGTGTCATTCCCCCCGAATTTGTACAAAAGACTACCATTGCAACCGAAATAGCGGTCAGGGAAGCAGCCAAGAAAGAGAAGAAGACTTGGCAGCAGCTGGTCCCTGAAGCATACCACAGACATCAGAAAATCTTCAGTGAAGAAGAGGCTGATGCTTTCCCCCATCTCGACCCTGTGACCATGCCATAAACCTCACTAATGACACCCCAAAGACACTGGATTGTCGAACCTACCCACTAACGCTGAAGGAACAGGATGTGGTGGATGACTATGTCGATGACCAAATTGATAAAGGCTATATATCCCCATCTCAGTCCCCCTATGCATGTCAAGTCTTTTTTGTTGCCAAGAAGGATGGTTCCTTCCATCTGGTACAGGATTTCCACCGCTTAAACACCTATACCATCCCTGATCAATACCCCATCCCCAACCTTGAAGACCTAACTCGCTGACTAGCTAGAGCCCGACTCTTCACAGCCCTAGAGTGAGGGCAGGCTACAACAACATCCGCATCAAGGAAGGGGACCAATGGAAAGCAGCGTTTAAGACCCCCGCAACCTGAACAAAGCCTCCTGGCCACTGGGAACCTAATGTCATGCCCTTTGGTCTGTGCAATGCACCAGCAACATTTCAGAAGTTTATCAATGACTCCTCAGAGACCTCATTGCTACAGGCATGGTCTTATGCTACTTGGATGACATTCTCATTGCCACTACAAACGACATTCCCTTACACCGAGAGATAGTGAACCAGGTCCTTGAAAGACTAATGACAAATGACCTGTACCTAAAGCCGGAGAAGTGCACCTTTGAACAGCCCGAAGTGGCGTACCTAGGACTAATCATTGGGGGAGGAAAGGTACAGATGGACCCTGCAAAGGTGGAAGCAGTACGCACTTGGCCTCCCCCCAAAAACGTGCACAAACTCCGTGTTTTCCTAGGCCTTATCGGCTGGCTCTGCCCGTTCCTAAAAGGCTTTGCACACAAGGCTCGTCCCCTGCACACACTAACCAAGAAGGGACAGCCCTGGGAATGGACAGACGAATGCCAAATTGCCTTTGAAAGCCTAAAGGACCTCGCCACCTCGGGCCCAGCCCTCAGACAACCAGACTTCGAAGCCCCTTTTGAGGTCGAAGTAGATGCCTCGAACTTCACCACAGGGGCAGCCCTATTCCAGAAGGACCCCAGGGGAAAGCCTCAGCCAGTAGCCTTTATTTCACAAACCCTGAACCAGGCTGAAAGAGGCTACAATATCTTTGACAAGGAACTCCTGGCCATCATGAAAGCACTCTGACACTGGAGACACTACCTGGCAGGAGCCAGACACAAGGTAGTCGTTCACACCGATCACGCAAACCTCCTGTACTTCCAGGAGGCCCGCCGCATCAATTGATGCCTAGGGCATTATGTCCTTGAGTTAGAAGAGTTTGATCTTCTCCTGAAACACCAACCAGGTGTGGAAAACAAGGTGGCTGATGCCCTATCACGATGACCAGACTATGACAAGGGAGAAGGGGACAACAAGGCCGTCACAGTCCTGCCAGCCTCCCTATTCATTCACTCTCTCACCACTAAGGAGCCCACCAGCTCCTTGAATGACCAGATTTGTGCAAACCAAGAATCCCATTCCCTCCTCCTCAAACCACTTATTCTGGCCCACAACCTCACTAGAGCTCAGGACCTCTGGTGGAAGGGTGATGCACTAGTGGTCGTTGGGGACAACGACCTTAAGAAATGTTACGGCTCGACGGGCCGTGAGCATGACTTGTGCGATGTGGGCGTAGACAAGAGTGAACACATGCGAGGCAACGAGCACGTGGTCCTGAGCGTGACACTTCTGGTGGTCACGTCGACGTGAGAGTGAAGCTAAGTTCTTCGGAGTAGGGCGAGCACATGATTGGTGCGAAGACCCAAAGCTAAGTCGTTTACAGCCGACTTAGAAAGGTGTGAGAGCGAAGCAGGGCCTTGCTGAGCAGTGAACGCGAAAGGCGACTTGAAGTGCAAGTTCAAGTAAGGAAAATGGCTTAGAGCGGCAAGCTCAAGTGAGGAGGCAAGACAAAGTCAATTTGAGAAACAAAGTCAAGCTTAAGGCTTGACCATACACAAAGTGCGGCCCTTATATAGGCCCATACAGAGGAGTCACGTGCTACTGTGCTACCGAGTCACAACGAGGGTAGTGGAGCAGTCCGCTAAGTATAGTACTGGCCCCACACATGGCTGTGGAGCAGGGCGAGTCATGAGCGAGTCAGTGGGCTAAGTATAGTACACGCTCCATGTCCTCATGGAGCGTCATCAGTCATCACATCGAGTCAGAGAGTGAGGCATAAGCAGGGTAGCGTAATAAGAAAAAAGAGCGGTCCATACAGTCTGTAGGTGAGATCGTAACAGTACGCCCTCCCCTAAGGAACAGCTGCCACGCTGTTAGTCAGAAGTAGCCAGCTCACCAGACAGGGCTCGCCTGGCGTCGTTGACATCTGGGGAAGACTCTGGGGGGCAGGGGCGCTTGCATCGTAGGGCATGGATGGCGGCGCGTTCGCGGACAGGCAGGGGGCGTGCATTCATGAAGTGGACGTGCGGCGGCACGTGAACAGGGAGGGTGGAGATGATGTCCGTTTGATGGGTTGCAGGGTGTCCCCGCATAAAGTAAGACATGGAGGGGAGGATGGGGCGTTCTAGGATTTGGTCCAGCTTCGGGCCAATGCGCGACATGACCGTGGCCTCGTAGAGGCGTACCTCGATTCCTCGCAGCTCGTCCCTGAGCTTGTGCCGGCATCGGACTAGGTCAGCGTCCCTCTGCAACTGGAGGGTGGTGTACTCGACGCGGCACTCCGGGGTGGTCAGCAGGTGATGATACTCCTGCTCGATTTGGAAGTGGAGCTTGTGCACCATGTTACAACCACGACCACCACGCGCACTGACTTGCGCACGACCCAGTCTGTGCGGGAGCTCCTGAAGCTCACAGCTGGCTAACTGACAAGACAAGGATGGAATTGGGACTCCTAGGGAGTGCCCCTGAACCGCTACGCACTCATTTGACACTATGGACACTGAACTGATACTATATGGACTGATTAGGAAGGAGGCTGCTAGCCTCATGTATGCTCGCATGGTTGTGGCACTCGCATGGCACACGCATGTGCATGCATCACGCATATCACATCGGCACATCACAAAACGCTAAAGGCGTGTTCCCCTGGGTCCAGGGTGTAGTGCAGACGTGTTGCAGCGTGTTGGCAGGCCGCGCGTTCACCGGACATTGAGTACTTTTGCTATTGGGTCGATCACTATGACCCTTGATCTCATACCTCATGCGCGCCCTCGAATTCTTACTGATACGCTTGCGCGTCCCTATGACGCGTAGTCTGGAACCTACTAGATGCATGGGCCCTATGCCCTGACGATTACGCGGCCCTCTAGACAGGGGCCTTCACGAAACTATAAGTAGCACACTCCTTTGTGCAGTAGACTACAGACTCGACCTCTTCAGAATACAGCCTACTTGAACCTAGGAATCCCTGCAGAGGGAAGCACCCCTAGGATACTCCGAACCAGACCAGACCTTCCAAGGCCACCAGTACACTCTCCCCTCCTCTCTACCCCTCTTTCTCCCCCTTGACATAAGGGAACTCTTTTGGCTTGGAACACCTTTGCATTGAAGTCACTTAGGAGTCACTGCGCTATCAGTGCACCCTTATCACTTGTGCACGACAGTTGGCTTACGTCTTGAGCCATTGCAATCAAGAGGAGAACCATTGTTCAATCTCCACAGTGCATGCAGCACTACCCTGAAGCAGGACTTGGGCTGAACCAAGTCAACGATAAGCAAGTCACTTAGAACGCCCAAGGCTGAGCATAACACACCACAGTGCGATACCTGTGGATTTCAGCAACTACTCCCTGGTCATCGAGCCCGTCGACAAGCCTGTCAACATGGCGGCGAAACTGGTGGCTGCCCTCCAGGGCGAAGAGGTCCCAGTCGTCTACGGCTGGGAGGTGAGCGTCGGGGCACGGTTTAGCATGGAGGGGCTCAGCGAAGATATGGGACGTCGGCGTCAGGCGTCCCAGAATGAGAGGCTCATCGAGGAAGGGCAGGTGGGCATAGAATGTGGCGGGGACTAGTCGATTATTGTGATTGGGGACAAGGACAACATTCCGTTCACTTGGATTGTCGACAAGTCGATTCCATCGCAAGAAATAACCATTGTAGCCGAGCGTGTCGTCCGGCTGACCATGGCCTGGATTCCCTCGGGCACTGTGGGCACGTGGAGTTGTGGTGCAGGGCTCTCTTGATTGGTGTGGGGGCAGCGACGTCTGCGTAGCTACGGAGGATAGGAGGGGCTGGGAGCCACGTCGGAAGCGTGGCGGGCGTTCTGGTGGCAGCGACGTTTGGCGGCTGCAGAAGCTGGAAGGCGCTGGCAAGGTCATCGTCCGTACCTCGTCTAATGGATGTGGAAATAGCGGGGGCATTGACCCCGGTCAGCGAAGTGGGGGTACGGGAGTTGGCGGTCGCTGTGTTGCTGCTCGAGATGGGGGAGGCGCTCCAGGTGGCATGGCCGTCGTCCATCTTAATGGGGGCGTTGCAGACTCCACAGAAATTGTCGGCGGAGAGGGGGTGGTCGAACTTCGTGCAGCTATGGAGGTCAGGGAGTGGAGAAGCTCGCTCAGGAACTGGTTCGCCTGTTCTTCTATCGTTGGCGGTCCACTCGGTGTTGCTGCTGGCATCGCTGTCGTCGCTGTCGCTGCTGTCATCGCCTCGCACGGTGAATATCCTGGTGGTGACATGGACCTGTGTGGGGCGTTGCGCGTCATCATTCTTCGGGGTGGAGGGCATGGGCGAGCTCGGGGCGATGGAGGCTTCCCTTCCTTTCCCTTTGTCAGCGAGTTGGTTTTTCTGCGAGCCATCGGAGGACATAAGGGACGAGTAAGCAGGTGGGGATGTGCTGGGCGTGGTGGAGGTGAGAGAGGAGGATGATGACTTGAGGGCGGTCAAGGCATGTCTTATATAGGCTTTTCTTATCGCTGTGGGGTTATCTCGGTGGAATTGGCAGACTAGGTTCAGCGAATTTTTCAGGTTCTTCCGAGGTTCCCACGTGTCTTCTGCTGCGGAGTACCCTTTCCATCTGACTCGGTACTGCGGTTGCTTTGTTCTTCCAAATGTGCGGTATTCTAGAATGGCCTCAACTTGTACTCTGCTTCTCCATTGATGACGTCAGGAGGCAGTTCTGTGAAGTTGGGGCCATGCTCTTTAGTTTCTACGTACGGGGTGAGGAGACTGGCATGGAACACATCATGGACACGACGTAGTTTCCACTGAGGGGGAATTGCGACTCGGTATACTACTGGGGAAATGATGTCAGTGATCTGGAAGGGGCCATAGCGCCTTTGAGTGAGTTTTGCACTTGGCTGGGTGATGTGGATGTTCCTTCCGTCGAGCCAGACCTTCTGTCCTTTTGCGAATGGCTTAAATCATGCTCCCTTCCTGGCGCTAACAAGGGTCTGGGCATTGGTAATGGCGGTTTGCTGTTACGCTCGAGCTCTGAGCGTATCGGTCAACATTCGCCAGGTCACGTGATCATCCTGGACACTGCGAGTCTTCGTGTTCAAGACAGGACGCAGTGGCGGTCCCCTTATGTGTACAACTCTTGCTCAGAGGTTCCACCCAGGGGAATCTGGAGTCAGGCAAACGGCCTGAGGATCTGATGGTTCACAAGATGAAAGGGGAATACGATAGCCACCAAGGGCCAGAGCGTAGCTCGGTATTGGTACGAAGAGAACAAGCCTGGAGATGAGGCTACAGTCTAGGCTACCTTATATAGGGATCGCAGGGTGAGAAGGCCCTTCCATATCTGGTCATGTGAATCTCAGTATCATAGTCAAGTCGCGGGTTCGATGCGGATCGTGGGTCGATGTAGGGAATAAAGGAAAAGGGAAAGAAATCGTAACACTGCCCCTCTGTCAGGTCTGAAGACGTCCCAGCTTCACCAGACATCAGTCATAGTTGCGTCCTCCTCTGGTGTGTAGATGAATGAATAGCAGGTCTCTATATTGAACCGCGCCTCGAATCGTTCGCGAGCTTGTACTGCTCGTTGCCTGGCTTCATGCACCTTTTGGGTGAATTCTTGCACGCGACGCTCTAATTCGTCTCTGTCAGTCGTGTTTCGTGAGCATCGTCGTCGTGGGTATTGTGGTGTGTGGAAGCGTCGAGGGGACCAATGGATGGGTATGCGTGGCGTCGATTCTGGGGATGGAGATAATGAGGAGAGGCCAAGGGGTGAGTGGGAGTCTGGGGAAGACATTTTGTGACTAAGGGCAATGCTGTCAGCAGTTCTTATAGTACAGTCGTCGGAGAATCAAATCAGTCCAATTAGGAACAGGCATGTATCGTACTCAAATCAGCAGAGGCGTGAATAGAACGGGTTGTCCCCTCTCAAGAGGACCGGGTCGTCGTCGATATCATGATAGAGGTGTGTCACCCAAGTCTCGAAGTCCCACAAGTACATAAGAATGAGGTGTTCTGGGTTAAATTCTGGGCGACAAGTCTGGGGACAAGCAGCGTGGTGGATGATGGTCAGGGTGGACAAGTCAAGGATACATTGTCCACGGCGTTCTGCGTGTTCTAGTGCTTCCACGCGGCTTCTGGTCCAGTACACGTCGGTGCTTTGGAGGGGTCGCCCTAAGTATGGTTGGACTACTGGGAATGACGGGGGTGGTTCTTTTCGTCGTCGTTCTGCTGCTTTACGTTGCGCATATCGCTCCCTTCGTTTCCGAAGGTATGCCTGGTGCGCTTCGTGAGCTTGTGCCACTACTTCATCATTGGTGAAGGTGGGCGTCGGGGATCTATCGAGGTCTATGATGGGAATGGGTCGTGGTGTGTTTGTGAAAAGAGGGAGTTGCGCATCCTTGGGTCGCAACCCTAGGACGTTGTGCTGAACAGAGGGCATTTCAGGGGTATGGTTAATGAACTGGGTGTGTGTAGGGGGTGGAAGTGGTCCTCCTCTGTAGGGCATTATGTGTTAGGCTCAAGCGTTGGCCTTTTGCACGACTTGTGCGACGGGTTGGTTCGTTGACTTGGTCTAGCCCAAGTCTAGGCTTCAGTGGACTCTGGAGGGCCTGGAACGCACAGGCGGAGTGTGATTCACAAGAGGAGTGGACAGTCCCTTCAGTGCGATGTTAGGAAGGATTGACGAATCGTCCCTACACAACGCAATGAGAGGAAAGGCGGATCGACACTTCAAGGGGTAGGGCACAAGCTTGGCAAAGCTCCTGCCTCTGCGCCTTGAGGGGAAGTGCAGGCTAAGGTAATCTCAGGACAACCTCAGCTTGCAGAACAGGGGAACTAGCTTGATTGCTCAAGAAGTCGAGTCTGAGTACATACAGACGAGGCGAAGCACTATAAGTACTAGGTAGGGTCAAGGGTAGTGCGTCACCATAGCTATGATGTCATGTACTAGGGCAGAGGGGTAAACGCGTCATCATACAGGGTTGAGGGTAAGTGCGTCATCGTACAAGGCCTAGGGCCCATCATCAGTAAGCAATAGGCGGCCTCATGGTTCGCATGAGGCAGTGGGTCAAGGGTAAGGCATATAGGGAAAGAAAAAGTAGGGGTACTCAGTCCAGAGCAGTCCAGAACGTAACATTATGGACTGAAAACTCGTCGTCGTATGACTTGAAGTACGTCTTGTACAAATCTGTCTGAGTCTTGCTGCCACAGTGCCCAGTCGTCTGCCAGTCGCTGGTGTTGTGTTAGGTCGATAAGTGGATGGGATTGAGTACACAATCTTGGGACGAGAGACCGTGGATCTGACTGCGAAGGAAGAGGATGGAGAATCGGCTATCGAGTCGTTTCGTCGTCTAACAGTTCGTCAAGTGGGGAGTTGTGGTGCCACCGAGTGGTCATCTATTGTGGAAGGGGCAGTCGTCGTTCGGCAGAAGTAGCTGTGCAGTCGTCCGTGCTGCTCTTGTCGTGTTTCATGATAAGGGGAATTGGAACAATGGAATGGTATGGGAGGCTAGGATGTGGAATGTGCAGATATTTGGAGGTCGAGGGTATGCTTCTTTGAGAGGGAATATAGTGGTGTATTTCATTCAGGCCGTGCTCCAAGGGGTCGTTTTTCGATGGGCGAGGTTGTATTGGAATTGTGAGGGGAAAAGTTTGAGGAAGGCATATCTTGCAGGAAGTCGTGTTGTCCTGCCCGTTCTTGTAGTTGTCGTTGTCAGCCTCGTGTTGGGTTGAGGGGCTAGCATTGAGGGACTTCTGGCGTTATCATGGTGTCGTGGGAGTCGTTGAAGGGAATCAGGGAAATTACCCCCCTCTCTAGGGAAGTGGCGTCCTGGCGCTTGTGGAACTGCTCGTGGGGCATCAGGGTGTCGTCGATAGAAGTCCTCCACCAGGTCAGGTGCGTGAAGATCATGGGCCGAGACCCAGGAGTCTTCAGAGGCTGGGAAACCTTTCCAGTGGATTAGGAAACAGAGTTCCCGTCGTCTACCATAATGGTCTGCCTTGCGGATCGATTCGACTTCCCATTCGGGCTCGCCTTCGATCACTTCAGGATCCAGCCGGGCGTAATTGTGTCCATGAGCGGCCGTTTCGACGTAGCGTGTGAGGAGATCGACATGGAAGGTGGGGTGGATCCTCATCGATGCAGGGAGGTGCAATCGATAAGTGACAGGGGATAACTTCTGCGTGATGGGGAATGGACCGTATCGTCGCGGCGCCAACTTCATAGTAGGGTAGTGGAGCCGCAAGTTGCGCCCTTCGAGCCAGACTTGTTCACCTTCTTCGAATTCTACCAGGATCGCGCGGTCTGTCGCGTTCTGGAATGCTTTTACCGCTGCTTCCCTGGCTTCCCGGATCTTCTGAAGGCGCTCGGTGACTTCTGGTACCCAAGCTTCCTCAGTGGACATCGGGATGTATGGTTTCATGCCGAAGAGGAGTTGGTGGGGTGTTTGTCCAGAGCGGTTATGAGGCCATGAGTTGTGGACAAACTCTGCAAGTGGGAGATAGGGGGCCCAGGCTGTTTGGTCATTCAAGGTCCAGAGGCGGAGGTATTGTTCCAGCCATTGATTGGCACGTTCACTTGCGCCGTCAGTTCGTGGGTGGAATGCGGTGGACACATTCTGCTGGATATGAAGGAGTCGGCAAAGTTCCGTGGTGAATTGCGATACGAAATGGGGGTCACGGTCGCTGATGATTTTCCGGGGGATGCCAAACCAAGGGATGAGGTGGCGAAGATATAGGGTGGCGACACCTTCGCCAGTGATGTTCGTAGTGCAGGGGAGGAATTTTGCTGCCTTGGAGCAACCTTGATCGACCACCGTGAGGACGGCATTAAAACCGTGTGATTCTGGCAGGTCCGTGATCAAATCCATGGCAATTGTCTGGAAGGGGCCTTGTGTGGCGTCTGCTGGGATCATCTGTAGGGGCGTGTCGATGGTGGGTTCGTGGTTTGTTTTCTTGGCATGATGCACAGCCACGAACATATTCAGTGGCAAATTCCTTCATGCCATTTCCTTTGTATTGTTGTTCAAGGAGGTGAAGGGTGTTGGCAATGCCAGGATGACCCGCAAGTGGGTGATCGTGGTGGAGGCGCATGACTTCGCGCCATTCTTCGAGTTCATTGGGGAATGTCAGCTTTGCAAAGCGGGAATTGGGGAGGAGTATGACTCCTTTATTATCGTCATCCCCCTGGTTTACACCAAAAGGACGCGATAAGAAGTTGGCGGGGATGTGTCGTTTTCCAGGTACGTGCACCAGCTTGAAGTCATAATCAGCTAGTTCCTGGTGCCATCGTGCTTGTCGTCGGTTTAAGTTCTGGGGCTTGCGATAGTATTGCAAGTTATGGTGATCGGTGTGAACGAGGGTCTGATGATGCGAACCGGCGAGGTATGGTCGCCAGTATTCGAGTGCACGCACGACGGCGTACAGTTCTTTGTCGTAGATATCCCAGTTACGCTGTGTGGCATCGAGGGTCGCCGACAGGAACGCGACAGGGCGTAACTTGTTCTTGTCATCGCGTTGCTGTAGCACCGCTCCAATAGTGTACGCTGAGGCATCAGTATCGACGACGAAAGGTTTGTCGAACTGGGGTTGTCTGAGGATGGGGGCGGTGGAGACTGCGTCGATGAGGGACTCAAAAGCTTCCTGGTGTTCTTCATTCCAGTGGAACTTGCCGCCTTTTGCGCAGTGAGCAATAAGCGCATTGAGTGGGGCCGCCAGGGTGCTAAATCCCTTGATGTACATCCGATAGAAATTCAGGAAGCCAAGCAGCGCTCGTACTTCCTTCAGAGTCGTGGGGACTTTCCAGGCTTTGATGCCTGCGACTTTCACGGGGTCCATGCCGATGGCGTTTTCGGATATGATGACTCCCAGGTATTCGACTGAGTCTGCTTCAAATTGGCACTTCTGCGGTTTCAGGAATAAATCGTTTCGGGCGAGGACAGAGAGTACATCGTCGACCACGCGGCGGTGAAGGGCAAGGTTTCGTGGGGTGTGGATCAGGATGTCGTCCATATACACAGTGACGTATCCTTCGTTAATAAGCTCGCGAAATAAGCAATTCATCATCGATTGGAAGGTGGCTGGTGCATTTGTGAGTCCAAAGAACATAACCATGGGCTTGAAAAGCCCTCGGTTGGTTTTGAACGCTGCCTTCCATTGGTCGCCGTCACGAATCCTGATGTTGTTATAGCCCCAGCGGATGTCGAGCTTTGTGAAAAGTGCCGATGGTTGCCCGTTGACTCTAGTGAGTCGATCCATGAGTTCGCAAATGAGGGGGAGTGGAGTGGTGTCTCGTGTGGTCCAAGTATTCAGCTTGCGGTAGTCCTGGACTGGTCTGAGGTCGCCGTTCTTCTTTTTGATGAAGAAGAAGGGGAATGCGTATGGTGACTTTGATGGGCGGATATAGCCCTTGGCAAGGTTCTCGTCAATGAACTCCTGGAGTGCTATGTCTTCGCTCAGTGTTAGGGGGTAGACTTTGCAGTCTAATGTCGATGGTGCGTCAGGTTTGAGATCTATGGCGTGATCCCAGGGTCGTGGGTCAGGGAATCGTTGTGCGGCTTCTTCACTGAAAACGCGAGCATGCGCGTGATACTGTGGTGGGACAATCTGGTCCCAAGTGCGTTCAGTTTTGTCGGCGGCTTGCTCCGCTAGTTGTTGAGCCACTGTGGTTTTTGCTACACGCATGAAGACTTCGTTGCCCTCCTCCCAGAATGGTTCATTCCGGATCGTGGCGGTAATCATTCCTGCGACTCTGACTGTCGATGTGGCAGCCTGTGCTGCGGCGCCGCATGTGCGGAGTATCACTGTAGTGGGGAGGATGCCATTCTTCCAGTCTGGATGGGGGTTGGCTGCTGCGAACCATGGGTATCCCAACACCAAGTGATCTTCATCCATGTCTGCAATGAAGAATCGGAGCGTGTGAGGGGCATCTTCTGTAACGATCTCGAGGTCGGTGTAGTGGGTGATTTTGCCTCCTTTATTGCGTGATCCGTCTGCATTCAGGAGCATCTTTGGAGCCTGGAGGAGTCGCGTTCCAAGTTTATGCTTGTCTACAAAGGCGCGACTGATGAAGCACTCCGTTGCTCCACAGTCTAGGAAGGCGATGTGGTCCGTTCTGGTTGATGCAGTGTGAAAGGAGACTGCAATTCTCATAGAATTGAGATGGGGAAGGAAGACGTCACGCTGAAACATGGCGCGTTTGAATGCTGTTTGCTCGAGGGTCGGGTACTTGGAGGCGTCTTTGCACCACTTGGTCGCTAGTTCGTGGTATTCTTCACTCCCAAGTCCTCGCAAATAATCGAAGACTTGTTGCTGCATAGGCCTCTCAGCTGATCGGTCTTCAACCGTTAAGCAAGTGGCCGCAACTCTTGCTGGGGTCGGCGTGAGCTTTTCTGGGCAGTTGCGTTGTATATGTCCTTGTCGGTTGCACAGGAAACAAAGTCCTTTTGTGCGCTGCTGGTCCTTGATGCTGTCTACTTGCATTGGTTCTGGTTCCTGGTTGTGGGCGATGATGATCGCGTGAGTGGTGGGGTGTCGATTGGGGGTGATGGGATGCAGGGTGTCGCTCTTCCCACTGCGCTTGTTTGTGGGGTTTTAGAGTCGTGATGATGGCTTGTTGTCTGCGACTGGACAATTTCCACATCTCCCAATCCTGCGTTCGTCGTGTGACATACAGGCATTGAGTAGTTGCAGGGGCAGTCCCGCTTGAACTTCTCAAGCACTGCTGGGTCGTCTTCGCGATACAACGCTTTGCGTGCTAGGGTGGCAAATTGGGTGATGTAGTCATCAATATCGTCGTGAGTCATAGTGAGGGTGTCGAGTTGCGCTATGGCGCGGTATGGTTCGTTAACGTCGAACCAGTCTTGGATGAATCGTGCTTCGAAATCATCCCATTCTGGGTGTGGTTCGGCGATCAGCCACTCTTCTTGGCTTCGTCGCCATTCGGTGGTTGCTGTCCCTTGTACATAGGTCAGGGCATGCGCAATTCGGGTGTGGTCGTGAGCGATGATCGGGTGATCTGAATTCAGGTACTGGTAGAGCTTGAGCTCATGAATGAAAGCATCGGTCGTTGTTCTATTGCCTGTGAAGACAGAGGGTTCGCGGCCCTCCAGTCGAAGGTCGTCACCTTGCGGTTGGGGCACTAATGGAACATTCTGGGGTGCATTTGGGGTACTGGTGCTGGGTCTGGTGGCGGGGGTCCGTACCCTGGTGGGAACATCGCCACAGGAGATGGTGGCGCATGCATGCTGTCATTGACGGTGGGGAGTACTCCGTCGCCATTTTCGGTCTGGTGTTCGTTATCGTGGAGCGATCGATAAGTGCTCCTAGATCTGGATCGGGGTGATATCTGTCTTTCGATCGATGGGTTTCGGGTTCGTCGATGTCAGTCGGATCTTTCGCGATTAAGCGATCAGTGGGGTGTATCATCGAGTTTCAGTGGCTATCGAGTTTGCCTTGTATCTTAGCTTCGGTCGGTCAGGGGTTCGAGAGGCTTGTTCTAATGTTACGCTCGAGCTCTGAGCGTATCAGTCAACATTCGCCAGGTCACGTGATCATCCTGGACACTGTGAGTCTTCGTGTTCAAGACAGGACGCAGTGGCGGTCCCCTTATGTGTACAACTCTTGCTCAGAGGTTCCACCCAGGGGAATCTGGAGTCAGGCAAACGGCCTGAGGATCTGATGGTTCACAAGATGAAAGGGGAATACGATAGCCACCAAGGGCCAGAGCGTAGCTGGTATTGGTACGAAGAGAACAAGCCTGGAGATGAGGCTACAGTCTAGGCTACCTTATATAGGGATCGCAGGGTGAGAAGGCCCTTCCATATCTGGTCATGTGAATCTCAGTATCATAGTCAAGTGCGGGTTCGATGCGGATTGTGGGTCGATGTAGGGAATAAAGGAAAAGGGAAAGAAATTGTAACATTTGCGCTGATATCCTTCCTTGATGGACAAGGTCTAGGCGTTCTTGAAGCGACAGCATTTTCTCGGATCGCTGTGGCTGGTGGGCGCGTGGGATATGCCCCATGAGGAGTTGGAAAGGCACTTGCTTGGTGGTGCTGCTGGGCCAGGCGTTGTGGACATATTGGGCAATGGGCAAGAGGGCGGACCAATTGTTCTGTTGGTGGTTAACATAGATGCGGAGGTACTGCTCGAGCCACTGGTTAGTTCGTTCGGACTGTCCATCTGTCTGGTGTTACGCTCAGCCTTGGGCGTTCTAAGTGACTTGCTTATTGTTGACTTGGTTCAGCCCAAGTCCTGCTTCAGGGTAGTGCGACGTGCACTGTGGATGTTTGATCAATGGTTCTCCTCTTGATTACTATGGCTCAAGGCATAAGCCAACTGTCGTGCACAAGTGTCAAGGGTACACTGATAGCGCAGTGACCTTTAAGTGACTTCAATGCAAAGGTGTTCCAAGCCAAAAGAGTTCCCTTAGGACTAAGGGGGAGAAAGGGGGATAGAGAGGAAAGGAGAGTGTACTGGTGGCCTTGGAAGGTCTGTTCTGGTTCGGAGTATCCTAGGGGTGCTTCCCACTGCAAGGGATTCCTAGGTTCAATAGGCTGGATTGTTCAAGTAGGCTGTATTCTGAAGAGGTCGAGTCTGTAGTCTACTGCACAAAGGAGTGTGCTACTTATAGTTTCGTGAAGGCCCCTGTCTAGAGGGCCGCGTAATCGTCAGGGCATAGGGCCCATGCATCTAGTAGGTTCCAGACTACGCGTCATAGGGACGCGCAAGCGTATCAGTAAGAATTCGAGGGCGCGCATGAGGTATGAGATCAAGGGTCATAGTGATCGACCCAATAGCAAAAGTACTCAATGTCCGGTAAACGCGCGGCCTGCCAACACGCTGCAACACGTCTGCACTACACCCTGGACCCAGGGGAACACGCCTTTAGCGTTTTGTGATGTGCTGATGTGATATGCGTGATGCATGCACATGCGTGTGCCATGCGAGTGCCACAACCATGCGAGCATACATGAGGCTAGCAGCCTCCTTCCTAATCAGTCCGTATAGTATCAGTTCAGTGTCCATAGTGTCAAATGAGTGCGTAGCGGTTCAGGGGCACTCCCTAGGAGTCCCAATTCCATCCTTGTCTTGTCAGTTAGCCAGCTGTGAGCTTCAGGAGCTCCCGCACAGACTGGGTCGTGCGCAAGTCAGTGCGCGTGGTGGTCGTGGTTGTAACATCTGGGGGTGGTATGCGGTGCTAATGTTCTGTTCAATCCCTAGCATTTTGCACAGTTCTCGTGGGAAGTGCGAGGCGAAGTGTGTTCCTCTATCGCTAATGATCTTCCAGGGGATGCCGTAGTGGGGGAACACGTGCTTGGCGTATAATGTGACGAGCTCTGGCGCCGTCATCACCTCATTGCAGGGGATGAATATAGCGGCTTTTGAGCAATCGTGGTCGGTGATTGTGAGGATGGAGTCGAATCCTTCTGATGGGGGTAGCTTCACTATCAGGTCAAGGGCAATGGTTTCAAATGGCAAGGCATTGGGGTTGGTCGTGATGGGCATAAAAGGCGGTGCGGGCTTGGTGGTGTTTACTTTGGTGGCTTGGCAGGTGGTGCAGCCTTTGACATATGCGAGGACGGTCTGCTTCATGTTGGGCCACCAGTAGTCTTTGGCGATAAGTAGGCAAGTTTTTAAAATTCCGGGGTGCCCGGTGGTAGGCGAGTCATGGTATAGAGAGATCACTCCCCTCCTAAGGTCGTTGTCTGCCATGACAACTAGGTGGTTAGCATGCCACCAGCCTCCCCCGGGGCGGCGTTCGATGGGGTAGGTGGAGGCCCAGGTGGCGAGGGTGTCTTTATGGTTATCCTGGAGGGTGAGAGTGCGGTCCTCAAGGTTGACACTTGTGGCGGCATTGGTGAACAGAGTGGGTGGCAGGGCGAGGACTTCGGCGTTGTCCTGGCCAGCGTGGTCGAAATCTGGATGGCGGGAAAGGGCGTCAGCTCTATTTGTAGCCCCTGGGCGGTGTATCAGGGTGATGTGGTAATCCCCGAGCGTGAGGATGTATCGGGCAATGTGTCGGTTAATTTTCTGGGGCGACCGGTAGTATTGGAGGTTCTTGTGGTCCGTGATAACCGTGACCTGGTGCTGGGTGCCCATGAGCAAGTGGCACCAGTGTTCTAGTCCTCTGACAATGGCGAGGAACTCCCTGTCCCAGATGGGGTAGTTTCGTTCAGTGGCTGTGAACGTCTTTGAGTCATACCCCACTGGTCGTCGACGCCCTTGAGCGTCATGCTGGTACAGGATGGCACCTGTGGCATTCTGGGAGGCGTCAACTTCTAATTTGTACGGGCATGCTGGGCTTGGTTGCCAGAGGACCGGGTCGCTCGTGACGATCTCGATGAGCTGATCGACTGCTGCGGTGCACTCATCTGTCCAGCAAAAAGGGACTCCTTTCTTTAGGAGGTTGGTCAGGGGGCAGGCGATCTCGGCGAAACCTGGTATGAAGGGGCATTGGTATCCAAGGATGCCGAGCGTGGATCGCAGCTGTTTGACGCTGGTAAGTACTCGAGGCCACTCCTTGATGCCTTTCAGTTTGCTAGACTCGATACGCAGCGAGTCTCCATCAATGATTAATCCCAGGTATTCGACTCACCTTTGTTCGAATTGGCATTTCTGGGGTTTCAGGAAGAATGATGCTGCTTCCAGGATGTCTAGCAGCTCGTGGACCATGCGTCGGTGCAGCGCATGGTCTAGGGGCGTGGCAACAAGGATGTCGTCCATATACACGAAGATCATCCTTGGGTATTTGAGTTTGAGCGGACGCAGGAGTCGATCCATTACTCGCTGGAAGGTGCTGGGCACGTTACACTGTCCAAATAGCATGACGCGTGGCTGGAACAGTCCTTGTGGCATCTTAAAGGCTGCCTTCCATTGATCGCCGTCTTTAATCCTAACGTTATGGTACCCCCATCGAATGTCAAACTTGGTGAATAAGGCTCGTCCCTCGAGGTCTCTGGTGAGGATGCTGATATCGGGGAGGGGGTAAACGTCTCGTATTGTCCAGCTATTCAGTGTGCGGTAGTCCTGGACCGGGTGGAGGGATCCGTCCTTTTTCTTAATGAAAAAGAAGGGGGCGGCATAGGGGGAGCTCGACAGTTCAATGTATCCTTTGTCGAGTTGTTCTTTGAGCCAGGCATCGGCGGCGATCATTTCCTTGGGGTTTAATGGGTAGACTTTGCAGTCTAGCATCGCAGGGGCGTCAGGTTTTAGTCTGATGGCGTGGTCGTCCTCTCTGCTTGGTGGGAAGCGTTGTGCTTCCTTCTCCGAGAAGACCCTCCAGTGTCGCAAATATTCTGGGGGTACGTCAGCTTCCGTGGGGGCGGTTTGCTCCTGGTGTTCCTTAATAGCCCATTCTTGGGCAATGTTCGTCCTATTGATCTGGAGGACCAAGGCGTCTCCTTCCTCCAGAGTGGTTGCTTGGAGGGCATGTCCAAGGAGTTGGGCGTATCGCAATAGGCTCCAGGGCTGTTCTGGTGCCTTTCTGCTTGTTATTGTGAGGGAAATTGGTCCTCCCTTGACAGTCTTGGCGCTCCAATCGATTTTGGGATTGAAGGCATGGAGCCAGGGGAATCCCAGGATCGTCCGATCTCGTCCTAGGTTGGCAAGGAAGAAGCGCTGTACGCTCTCTTTCTTCCCTTGCTTGATTACCAGGTCGCAGTAAGTGGTGATTCGTCCACTGCGGTTTTCGGATCCATCGACGTTGTAGAGGAGGCGTGGTTGGGGTAGTCGTCTGGGCACAAGACACAGTCTTTGGGCAGTTTTTTGGTCGATGAAGTTGTCAGTAGCGCCACTGTCTATGAGCGCACTTTCTGCAGCCTTTCCATGTATGGTGGAAAACGTAAAATTGACATTGATACTATTCCGATTTGAGACATACATGGTACAAATACGCGAGGCTTGATCCCAGGCTGTTAGGTCAAGCCGCTTTAAAAATCCAAGTCTTCCTGGATAATGCGGTCAAAGGCTGCTGATCGCTCTGTTGCGCTCATGGCATGTAGCTGGGACATGATGTCCAATGGTGCTTGGCTGGCGCTATCGTCAGGGACAATGGTCAGGCTTTCCTGGCTCGTCGTTCTTACGAGCGTGGCGCGTTGGGAGGGGGCTTGCTGGCCTTGTCTCCCCTTCTTTTTGAAGCACTGGGTGGCACGATGTCCCTTCTCTTTGCAGTAGAAACATTTTCGCTCATCCATGAGTCTCTTCTTTTCTGCGTCTGTTAGTGGTCCTCCCATGCGTGCAGCGTCTACGTCCATGGGGACTGGGGCATTATTTCTGGGGCGCTGGGCAGGGGCAGGTGCTCTGGGAATAAAATGTGGTTTGGGAGTGAAGCGCTGCTGGTTGGGGGCTGGTCCTAGGTCGGCGAGTATCTGGGCGCTCCTGATGACTTCCTTTCGCGCTGCCTCCTGCCAATTGTCTAGGGTCGTTGGTATGGTTTCTTTGTTGAGGATTTTTAGCGCTATTCCTTGACGAAGACCCTTTTTGAAGAGGTCCAGCGTGCCTAGGTCAGTAGGGGATCGTCCTGCTGCTAGGACGAAGTGGTTGAAGGTAGTGATAAAACCATCGACGTCGTTCTCCTGCATTCTGAGATTGACCAGCTTGTTGAAGGCGTTTTGTTCCTTGGCTGTGTCCATGAAGGTGTTGGTGAAGTCTTGGACGAAGCTAGCCCATAGCGCTTCATCCGTTTTCTGGATGCGGTTGACTGCTCTGGTGGTTCTGTCTTCCAGGAGCGCGGTCTGTGCGTCAGTCCAGTCGTCCACTTTAGGGCCTCTGATATACCCAATGGCTAGCGCTACTCAGTTATAGGGGATGGTGACGTTGTCTGACTTTCCATTAAGAATTTGGTATAACTTGAATTCTTTCAAGAATTTAGCACTTTTGCTTCAATCTCCATCGAAGATGGCTGGCGCATTTCCTTTCATGGAGTCGTTACCATTTGTTTGTGGTGCGGAGATTGTTGCCATGCTGGATTGCTGTGGTGGAGGCGGGGGTGGTACGGGTTGTTGGAGGATGGGTGGCAGCGGCGTAGGCTGAGCAGCTTGTTGTGCTAGACGGAGTAGCTGCAGTGTGGCTGTCGTTTCCTGGGTGAGGGGGTGACTGCCTTGAAGTGTGGCAACGTCCTGAAGTCCAGTGCTCAGAAATTCTTCGAGTGGCTCTGTTTCCTTTTGTTTCCCTTTTGACGTGGAAGGGGCTAGTGGTGGCGAAGGCGGATCTACCTCGATGCTTTCTGGGGCTTTACCAGGATGTCCTAGTCCTGTGGTATCGTCATGGGGGATGCAGTTGTCTGGTTTTGTCCAGTAATGATTTTCGGCCCACTCTAGGATATACCAGTGGTCATTGATGAATTCAATGGGGAAGTGCCTTTCGCTTCCATCAGGGGCTCGGATTGTGTGGTGGTAGCACCACTTTCTGGGGTTGCGGTCAGTGTCTTTCCAATAGGCACCTCCGCAGATGTAGTCTGGTAAGTCCGCGTTCTTTCGTGGTGCGACTGGGGTGTCTCTGGTTTCTGAGATCTGTATTCGAAGGGTCGCCACGATTACTGTCCTTCTTCCTGTAGGATGAGCTCTACTTGGTGGACGAAGATGGTGCAGATAAATCGACTTCGGCGACGATTTCAGCAAGTTCTTGTGTGACCTGATTGAGGTTGCGGTGGTGTCTGTTTGGGCTGTTAGCACAGGTCCTGGGGCACTTGTGGTGGTGGCAGTTAACGTCGCTCTCAAGTTGGTCTGTGGCTTCTCGTGTCCAGAGGATGGCTTCGAGAATTGTTAGTGGGAAGCTTGACTTATGTTACGGCTCAACAGGCCGTGAGCACGACTTGTGCGACGTGGGCATAGACAAGAGTGAACATGTGCGAGGCAACGAGCACGTGGTCCTGAGGTGACACTTCCAGTGGTCATGTCGATGCGAGAGTGAAGCTAAGTTCTTTGGAGTAGGGCAAGCACGTGATTGGTGCGAAGACCCAAAGCTAAGTCGTTTACAGCTGACTTAGAAAGGCGTGAGAGCGAAGCAGGGCCTTGCTGAGCGGTGAACGCGAAAGGTGACTTGAAGCGGCAAGTTCAAGTAAGGAAAATGGCTTAGAGCGGTGAGCTCAAGTGAGGAGGCAAGACAAAGTCAATTTGAGAAACGAAGTCAAGCTTAAGGCTTGACCATACGCAAAGTGTGGCCCTTATATAGGCCCATACAGAGGAGTCACGTGCTACTGTGCTACCGAGTCACAACGAGGGTAGTGGAGCAGTCCGCTAAGTATAGTACTGGCCCCACACGTGGCTGTGGAGTGGGGCGAGTCATGAGCGAGTCAGTGGGCTAAGTATAGTACATGCTCCATGTCCTCATGGAGTGTCATCAGTCATCACATCGAGTCAGAGAATGAGGCGTAAGCAGGGTAGCGTAATAAGAAAAAAGAGCGGTCCGTACAGTCTGTAGGTGAGATCATAACAAGAAAGGGGTAGTCCGCTTCTACCATGACACACCTACTGCGGGCCACCCAGGAATTTCAAACACTTTCTCACTTGTTTCACAGTCTTACTGGTGGCCTAACTTGAAACAGTTTGTGACTGACTATGTGAAGGGTTGCACCCAGTGTCAGGCCAACAAGGTTAACACACACCAGACACACCCCCCCTTGTCACCTATAACCCCCAAGCACACCCTGCCCTTTGAGACAGTAGCAATGGATTTCATCACGAAGCTCGCTGAGTCGTGAGGCTTCGACACGATCCTCACCATCACTGACCACGATTGCACAAAGGCGTCCATATTCATCCCCTGCAGAGAAGAGATCGATGGCCCAGGGGTGGCCAAACTCTATCTAGACCACGTCTTCTGCCACTATGGAATTCCCCGAAAGATCATCTCTGATAGGGACCCACGCTTCACCTCCTCTTTCACTGAGAACTGTGCAAACAATTCGATATCAAGCAAAACATAAGCTCAGCCTATCACCCTCAAACAGATGGACAATCAGAATGCACCAACCAATGCTTAGAACAGTACCTTCGTTTCTGGTGCACATCCAGACAGAACGATTGGGCTAACTGGTTACCCTATGCCCAGTTTGCCCTTAACTCCTGGCCCAATGCAACCACAAGGAAGTCCCCTTTCGAACTTCTGATGGGCCACCTACCCCATGCCCAGTGGACCCCAAAACCTACCCCTAATCCAGCAGTGGAGCAAAGGATCACACTCCTGAACCAAATGAGGCAGGAGGCGCAAACAAATGTGCTCAAAGCACAAAACCTCATGGCACGAGTCCCCCCTAAGTTCACACCTTATCAGACAGGTGACCTGGTGTGGCTGGAAGGTACAAACATTAGGACAACACACCCTGCAGCCAAACTAGCCCCTAAACGCCATGGACCCTTCACGATCAAAGAGGTCCTCTCTGATGTCACTTATCGCCTCAACCTCCCCTCATCCTGGAAGATATGGAATGCGTTCCATGTCTCCCTCCTTACCCCATATAGAGAGACAGCCTCTCATGGCCCCAACTTCGAATGACCACCTCCTGACCTTATCAAAGGTGAAGAACAATATGAAGTAGAAGCATCTTAGATTCGAAGCGGTTTGGCAGGGGACATGCCCTCAAATACCTTGTCAAGTGGAAGGGCTACCCCGATGCAGACAATCAGTGGGTCACCAAACGTGACCTGCACGCCCCTGATCTCCTCTCGTCCTATCACCAACAACACCCTGAAGCTCCAGCACCTCTCCACGTATAAATAGACCCCTTCTCACCTAAAGAACAACAATGGCTAAGAACCGATCCTCCATACATCCTTACCTTCCTATCTCCCGCTCCTTTCGACGCAAAGCACTCCTCAGACCCGCCCATATGACTTCTAAGCCTTGCTCCCCTACTATTACTGTCAACAGCACCCCTACCATCAGCATTTCCAGCACCCCAGAACCCACAAATGAGATTCCTCCCCTCGCTCTTCCTTCTCCTTCTCACCCTCTCACTCCTGCAGCTGTACCTACTGAAGATTGGATACTATATATTCCCAAACCTCTGTTTACGATAATCACAAACCCTAAGTTCCACCAGGAGGTCTCGACCTCCATTACTCACTACATAGTTTGCCATTTGGACTGCCAACAAGGCTACACGTTCACTAGGAGTTACTTTCAGCTACCTATGGAAATACCTACGGTCCCTTCGAGCATATTCACTAACTATTCACAGGAAAGATCCACCTGGTGGTATGTGCCAGGTGAGCTGCGGCTCGAGCTGCAGAAAGGCTGGCTGGCTATGTCAGCCAAGGCCTCAGGACTGCCCTAGAGAGCATCCCCTCTGTCACCACCAAGATCCTTAGCTTTGCCCAGATGGAGGAGAAGATGTACTACGGCCCTATTACACAAGAAGGGCCTTACTATGAATGCTTCCAATGCTTCGTCTCCCTCCCTGACCTCCCCTCCATCATTGGGCAACCAGAAAGACTCCAACGCCTGATGCCTGACTCCCCTATCCTCGACACCTCCTCAGTATCTGCCATTTCCCCTGTCCCTTCCATCACTTCCACCCAGAAGTCTACACCGTCTTCCTCTCCACCACCACTTGAATCCCCCATTGAATCTGAAGAACCCCCGCTCCCAGGCTTCTGGGAGAACAGCCCTGATACCACAGACTATGTGTATTATGAGATCCCCACTGAAGAAGACCCCTCCCTACTCCAACCAGCGCGATACCTCTCTTATGAGGGAGGCACAGACCCGAAGGTTGTGGGCACTATGGGCCCCAACCTTCCAGTCTACGCTGAGCCACTCCACCTCCCCTTCTCTCCCTTCAACCTTTTTAGTCTCCCCCTTACTCAGGAGCAACGAGAATCACTCCTATTCACTTCCCCTAGAGAATCCAGTGTCAATGAGGCCCTTAGAGACCTCGGAGACCTCCCAATGCGTGCAGAGATCGAACGATACAGGTGGGCCACAGTGGCCATGGGTTCCAATACTCTCCTCGTCAAGAAGTACCAGGACTGCCTCACCAGCGCAATACAAAGGCGAGACAGCTGCATAGTACACCTCGAACAACACAGGGCATGGGAGAAGCTTGAACCGCACCTACCCCTAGTGTTTTAAGGTCCGGTCCTATGGACCAAAAAAAGACCAGGACCCAACCAGACTGGACCGCACTAGGACCGGACCACTGGTCCTGGTTGCATCCTTTTTTGTCCAGTCCCGGTTGCGGTCCTTCATTCTCATGTCATATATTTCAACCGCACAATAACCGGTTGCAACCGGTTGAAAAAAGGGACCGCCACATTTGCAGTTCCAACTTTTAGTATATTGCAAGAAATTTTTGAATACAGTAGTACAGGGACAAGTAAAATAAGACTAGTTCAAATAATTGTACCCGCCACTGGCACTAAATCACAGCCAAATAAATAAGCGAGACAAACCGCCACATCCCCCCACTGCTATGCCCAAAGTCAAACCCACAAAAGCAGCACCAAAAAAGGGTCAACCAGTAAAGGCACCTCGCCGTCACACAAACAAGGGCCAAAAGTGGCAGAAACCAGCTGACAGTGAGATCTCATCATCCGATGAGGTTCGAAAACGCCCACGAAAAAGGCAGAAAGAGGTTCCTGTGAAGTTCATCGATGAGAGCAGCAGTGAGGATTCAGATGAACCTGACACCATTGAGGCCCAGACAGATGGATTAAGATCTGAAGATGGCACAGAAGGTGCTGAGGTACGTGACAGTATATGTAAAGGTGCACATACCCATTCATGGATGACGCATTGATGGCAGAAGGACGATCTTGATGAGAAACACCAGGCAAAGATTGGGGGACAGTTGGCAACAAAGGCTGACACGATGAAAGACTTGGATTTGATGTATTCAAAGCAGGTGAAGGTAAACTTCAGGAAGGGCGGCAAAGAGACCTTACTGAAAGGCCACTGGTGCATAACATGCAAGTAAGTTTCAGCTATATCACAGCATATTCATGTAACTTACCTCACAGCAGGAATGACCCAAACATCTGCAAATCAGTTGGGCTTCGGAAATGTTTTTTGACGGGTGGCAATTCAATGTTGCACCAACACTGTTGAAAGCATTATGAGGTTTACAGAGCAAAGTGTGAGGACACCAACATACCTGTTAATCATCACGCTATCCCTCGAAAGATAGCACAGACACTAGAAAGGCCTGGGGCAAGGGGGGAAAAGTCACAGACAACACTGGATGATAAGCTTGTCAATCGCCCAGATGTGTTCACACGAGAGGGATTATTACACACAGTGGCCCAGTTCGTTGCTTGTGATGACCAGGTAAGTACTAGATGGTGTTCCATAACAATAAGCTATACTTACAGTCACAAATGCAAAGGCTTTTGCTGTGGCAAATAACACACTATTTCGAAACTGCCTCTTATTGATGAGGCCAAAGACCAAACTTTCTGAGTTGCCCAGTAGCCATGACATTGGAGTTTACATACATAATGAATGTGTGAGATGGTTGAAGCAACTGCGGGAAGACATAATTGTTAGTAACCGGAGAGCTTGGGTCACTGTGGAAGAATGCTAACTAGTTTTCAGGCAGCACCTGGCAAGATCTCAACAACGGCTGATGGTTGGTCTGCAGATAACACAAAGGCAGCATTTTTAGGGATGACTGCACACTGGATCGAAGTGAAGAATGACAAGTGGAGGTTATGCTCAGAAGTTGTGGGATTCAAGGGCATCTCCGGAGGGCATGATGGTGACAACTTGGGGTGGTATTTCATGGGGCTGTGTGACTGCATAGGAATCTGCAGTCCGGCAAAATCAAAGGTTCATCTGAAATTACCTCCCAGTGATACTGTTCTCATGTTCATATCAAGCTACAATCTGTTACGTTGGATAATGCATCGGCCAATGGAACAATTTGCCAGACAGTCCAACAACTGCATGAGGGTCGAAACACAGTCTGGAATGTGAATGAAAACCAACTCATGTACGTCCTCCCCTTGGCTTGTGCATAATCCGATATGTTGTTCAGCTGTTTGGAATCCCCAGGTGCCTTGGACATGTGGTCAACCTTGGGAATATTGATGTGATGGGACATATCACAAAAATAGCAGCTGTTGAGACAATGTCCGCCATTTGGGAATATGACCCTGACCTGCCTGGCAACCGAATCCTTGGAGGATCACTCGATGTCATCACTGCGATTCACACTCTTGCTGTCAAGGTATGTCAAAGGAGGAGAGTTTGATATCTCAGTCTTACTCCTCTTCAAACAGATCCAATGCTCTGGACAACGCATAGAGTACTTCGAAAAACTTCAGATCGAAACTGGCATCACCATGCCTCGTGTGATCCCACTGCACAGCAATGTCCGATGGGGATCTGCATATAACATGCTTGATTGTGCATACCACCTTCGCCAGGTATGTCAGAGTCTTGGATCTGAGTCAGAGTTCCTGTCGCTCACATGTTACCTTTCAGGCAGTCAAATTGTTCGTCGCTGCAGCTGACAAATTGTATGGGCCAATAACTGTTCTTCGTCGTGATGGACGAGTCATCAAGAAGATCCCATGGTCAGCATTCAAGATTTCTGAAGTGGACTGGGACAGGGTCCTCTACACGAAGTCAATTCTTGAGGTATGTTCCTCCCTCTATCTTTTCTGAGTCATCTACAGCTTATCCAAATACATAGGATTCTAATCATGTTCAGCAATACTTCTCTTCCAAAAAACAACCGACATTATGGCGTGCACTCCCTGCAATTGAAGAGCTTCAGACAGCATGGGAGGAAAAACGTGACAACCCCCAATATGTTCTCTACAAGACAGCAATTGACGATGGCCTCGCAAAACTTAACAAATACTATTCTCGGTTCGATGAGAAACTGAGCTACATACTGGGCCTTAGTAAGTAATACTTAGTTTCTTGTCCTTGTCAAAGTACTCAAGCTAGAATTAGTTCTTCATCCGTATTACAAGCTTAACTACATCAAGCATGCATGGGGTGGTGAGGAAGAGGAGATGGCAGAAATTGCAGCTGGGAACATCCACACAAAGAATTGGCAGGCTGAGGCACGGAAGATCTTAGAAGATGCCATATGTCATATTTTTTTCATAGAAAAACAACAGCTAATTCGAACCAGATGGCAATGTACTGGGAAACTCGCCCTAGGCCGTCCGCAACAACCTCAACTGCACCGAACCCCTCAATGTCAAGGTCTGTATCTTCTCTGACTGGTTTTGATCAACATCGCCGAATGCTACTTGCACGTGGCGAGGAGGGATGGGTCGCAGAATTGGGGTGCTACCTTGGCGATCTGCCTCAAGATGCAATGCCCGACATGGATGTTGTCAAGTATTGGCAGGTGTGTTCATTGATGCAACTTCCCCTATCAATTCGATTCTCACATCTCTGATTTTTAGGACAATCACCCAGTCTACCCAACACTTGGATGAATTGCCCTTGACATCCTCCCCTGTCAAGCCTCTTCTGTGCCCTGTGAACGCCTTTTCTCTGCTAGCAAACAGGTTGCCACGGATTGGCATGCAAGACTTGGTGGACAACGATTTGAGGAACTTCAACTCATGAAGTTTGCTTGGCGTCACAGTGTTATCAATGTTGCAGTGTGGAACTCAAGTGAGATAGAGCAGGTGGACGTTGAGGAATACAAGGACCTTCTCATTGCTGATACTGAATGAGCTGGACATGAGTTTGAAGCAGATGGTCGTTTTTAAAGGTTTTCATAAACTACATTGCTATACCCTGTACATAGAACTAGGCAATATTTGCATGGGCTTTGGTAGTGGGGCCCCATGCAGGCTGTGTATGCCCCGGCCGATGGCCTGATGGACCGTGCTACTACCTCGGTACAATACATACATGGATAATGATATACCGAGTACAAGAAATGAAAAGGCAATAAACATGAATAAAACGTGATGCATTATACCATACAATATGTGAGTGATGACGACGATATCGAGCAAGTTGACATGCCAAGGATAGATAAGCGAGATGTGGATGGGCATGCTACTAGTATGTAGACATCGTCACAGGTGTGCTGCTACTCGAGTGTACCATGGCCTTCATGAATACCTCCCACGCAAAGTTGAAGAATGCCTGGAGTTGACGTCCGAGATACCCAGCACATGCATGTTGTGCCAGAAGCCATAGACTTTGACCGCCTGCACTTGGACGCTACAATGGTATTGTCACGCTTGATTGCCGAGCTCGGTACTACTATCATGATCTATCCTGCAGCAGCAGATTCCTGCTGTCAATCCTCTTGGCTCGATCCTCTTGACTCGAAGTTGTGCATGTTAGACCCACTGTATCGTTAAGGACCTCGCTTTCAAAATTTCAAGTGTCTCACAACTTCAGATGGACAATGTGAGTTTCCATTGACATGCTGCATCATGAGTCACGACATCAGACAGGTCCATCCAAGTCCAAAGCCACACACCGCCTCTCTGCCCCTCCCCCATGTCATCAAATTGGCCACCGATGGCCACTGACACCCTCATCTTTCGCCACCGCTTCATCGATATCTTCAATCTCAACTCTTCATCATGGGCCATGGTGCGTCTGTTACGACCACGACCACCACACGCACTGACTTGCGCGCGACCCAGTCTGTGCGGGAGCTCCTGGAGCTCACAGCTGGCCTACTGACAAGACAAGGATGGAATTGGGACTCCTAGGGAGTGCCCCTGAACTGCTACGCACTCATTTGACACTATGGACACTGGACTGATACTATACGGACTAATTAGGAAGGAGGCTGCTAGCCTCATGTACGCCCACATGGTTGCGGCACTCGCATGGCACACGCATGTGCATGCACCACGCATATCACATCGGCACATCACAGAACGCTAAAGGCGTGTTCCCCTGGGTCCAGGGTGTAGTGCAGACGTGTTGCCGCGTGTTGGCAGGCCGCGCGTTCACCGGACATTGAGTACTTTTGCTATTGGGTCGATCACTATGACCCTTGATCTCATACCTCATGCGCGCCCTCGAATTCTTACTGATACACTTGCGCGTCCATATGACGCAGAGTCTGGAACCTACTAGATGCATGGGCCCTATGCCCTGACGATTACGCGGCCCTCTAGACAGGGGCCTTCACGAAACTATAAGTAGCACACTCCTTTGTGCAGTAGACTACAGACTCGACCTCTTTAACAATACAGCCTACTCGAACCTAGGAATCCCTGCAGTGGGAAGCACCCCTAGGATACTCCGAACCAAACCAGACCTTCCAAGGCCACCAGTACACTCTCCCCTCCTCTCTACCCCTCTTTCTCCCCCTTGACATAAGGGAACTCTTTTGGCTTGGAACACCTTTGCATTGAAGTCACTTAGGAGTCACTGCGCTATCAGTGTACCTTTGACACTTGTGCACGACAGTTGGCTTACGTCTTGAGCCATAGCAATCAAGAGGAGAACCATTGTTTAAACGTCCACAGTGCACGTCGCACTACCCTGAAGCAGGACTTGGGCTGAACCAAGTCAACGATAAGCAAGTCACTTAGAATGCCCAAGGCTGAGCGTAACAGCGTCCCAATGCATGTCCACAGGATCCTGCTTACTCACCTCGCTCTGCACCTCGCCATTCCCCACATGACGTACCACCCCCCAACCCTTACGCCTGACCTTCATCCGCACATTCACTGTGAGAAGCTGGGGGTTGGAAAAGACTAGGTATGAAAGAATGTTGGGGCTTGAGAGAAAAAACAGGTGTGTCGTCACTGACATAAAATACAAACTAACTACACCATCTTCTCCTCCCCTAGGACAGCACTGGCGGCGGTGGCGGCAGCCTCACCCCCAGCAGCACCGGTGGCACCAGCAGGCGACACCAGCGGCGACACCAGCAGCGACACCAGCGGCGACACCAGCATGGCAGCGGTGGCAGCTTCAGCACCAGCAGCACCAGTGGCACCAGTGGGTGACACCAGGGACAATACCAGCGGTGGTACCAGCGGGCAACACCAGCAACGACACTGGCAGCAACAACAGCACGGTGGCGGCAGCGGCAGTACCAGCACCAGCAGCACCGGTCACACCAATGGCAGTACCAGCAGGCGACACCGGTGACACCAGCACGGCAGCGGTAGTGGCAGCCCCAACATCAGCAGCACCGGCACCAGTGGGCGACACCAGCAGGCGACACCAGCAGGCGACACCAGCGATGACACTGGCAGCGACACCAGTACAGCGGCGGTGGCAGCCCCAGCCCCAGCAGCACCTGCACCAGTGGGCAACACTAGCGACAACACCAGTGGCGGTACCAGCGGGCGACACCAGCATGGTGGCGGCGGTGGCGGCAGCCCCAGCATCAGCAGCACCAGCACCAGCGGGCGACACCAGCGATGACACCAGTGGCGATACCAGCATGGCAGCAGTGGCAGCCCCAGCATCAACAGCACCGGCACCAGTGGGCGACACCAGTGGCAACACCAGCACAGCGGCAGCAGCGGCAGCCCCAGCATCAACAGCACTGGCACCAGCGGGTGACACCAGCGATGACACCAGCATGGCGGCGGCAGCAGCCCCAGCCCCAGCAGCACCGGCACCAGCGGGCGACACCAGCGACAACACCAGCGGCAGTACCAGCAGGCGACACCAGCAGCGACACCAGCACAGCAGCAGCGGTGGCAGCCCCAGCATCAGTGGCACCGGCACCAGCAGGTGACGCCAGCAACGACACCAGCAGCGACACCAGCGACGACACCAGCGGTGACACCAGCATGGCGGCGGTGGCAGCAGCACCAGCAGCACTGGCACCAGCAGGCATCACCAGTGATGACACCGGCGGCAACACCAGCACGGTGGCAGCAGCGGCGGCGGCGCCACCAGCGACGACACCAGTGGCAACACCAGCATGGCGGCGGCAGTGGCAGCCCCAACATCAGCAGCACCGGCACCAGCGGCAACACCAGCGGTGACACCAGCGGTGACACCAGCGGTGACACCAGCGGTGACACCAGCGGTGACACCAGCGGTGACACCAGCGGTGACACCAGCGGTGACACCAGCGGTGACACCAGCGGTGACACCAGCGGTGACACCAGCGGTGACACCAGCGGTGACACCAGCGGTGACACCAGCGGTGACACCAGCGGTGACACCAGCGGTGACACCAGCGGTGACACCAGCGGTGACACCAGCGGTGACACCAGCGGTGACACCAGCGGTGACACCAGCGGTGACACCAGCGGTGACACCAGCGGTGACACCAGCGGTGACACCAGCGGTGACACCAGCGGCGATACCAGCGATGATGTTACAACCACAACCACCACGTGCACTGACTTGCGCACGACCCAGTCTGTGCGGGAGCTCCTGGAGCTCACAGCTGGCTAACTGACAAGACAAGGATGGAATTGGGACTCCTAGGGAGTGCCCCTGAACCGCTACGCACTCATTTGACACTATGGACACTGAACTGATACTATACGGACTGATTAGGAAGGAGGCTGCTAGCCTCATGTACGCTCGCATGGTTGCGGCACTCACATGGCACACGCATGTGCATGCATCACGCATATCACATCGGCACATCACAGAACGCTAAAGGCATGTTTCCCTGGGTCCAGGGTGTAGTGCAAACGTGTTGCAGCGTGTTGGCAGGCCGCGTGTTCACCGGACATTGAGTACTTTTGCTATTGGGTCGATCACTATGACCCTTGATCTCATACCTCATGCGTGCCCTCGATTTCTTACTGATACACTTGCGCGTCCTTATGACGCAGAGTCTGGAACCTACTAGATGCACGGGCCCTATGCCCTGACGAGTACACGGCCCTCTAGACAGGGGCCTTCACGAAACTATAAGTAGCACACTCCTTTGTGCAGTAGACTACAGACTCGACCTCTTTAACAATACAGCCTACTTGAACCTAGGAATCCCTGCAGTGGGAAGCACCCCTAGGATACTCCAAACCAGACCAGACCTTCCAAGGCCACCAGTACACTCTCCCCTCCTCTCTACCCCTCTTTCTCCCCCTTGTCATAAGGGAACTCTTTTGGCTTGGAACACCTTTGCATTGAAGTCACTTAGGAGTCACTGCGCTATCAGTGCACCTTTGTCACTTGTGCCCAACAGTTGGCCTACATCTTGAGCCATTGCAATCAAGAGGAGAACCATTGTTCAATCGTCCACAGTGCACACAGCACTACCCAGAAGCAGGACTTGGGCTGAACCAAGTCAACGATAAGCAAGTCGCTTAGAATGCCCAGGGCTGAGCGTAACAGACGACACTGGCGCGACACCAGCACGGCGGCAGCAGTCCCAGCCCCAGTGGCACCAGTGGGTGACACCAGCGACAACACCAGCGGTGGTGGCAGCCCCAACATACCGTGGCACCAGCAATGGCCCCAGCATGGCAGTGGTGCAGCAGCCCCAGCCCAGCAGCACCGGCAGCACAGCGGCGACACCAGCGACGACACCATGGCGGCAGCACCCGCACCAGGCAACCAGCACCAGTGGCGCACCAGCAGCACCAGCAGCAGCACCAGCAGCACCAGCAGCACCAGCAGCAGCACGGCGGCACCAGCAGTGCAGCAGCGGTGCAGCAGCAATGCAGCATTGGAGTGTCACTTACTGTTACGTTCTGGACTGCTCTGGACTGAGTACCCTTACTTTTCCTTCCCTATATGCCTTTCCCCTTGACCCACTGCCTCATGCGAACCATGAGGCCACCTCTTGCTTACTGATGATGGGCCCTAGGCCTTGTACAATGACGCACCTACCCTTGACCCTGTACGATGACGCGTTTCCCCTTTGCCCTAGTACATGACATCATACTTACAATGACGCACTACCCTTGACCCTACCTAGTACTTATAGTGCTTCGTCTCATCTGTATGTACTCAGACTCGACTTCTTGAGCAATCAAGCTAGTTCCCACTGTTCTGCAAGCTGAGGTTATCTTGAGATTGCCTTAGTCTGCACTTCCCCTCAAGGCGCAGAGGCAGGAGCTTTGCCAAAAGCTTGTGCCCTACCCCTTGAAGTGTCGATCCGCTTTTCTCTCATTGCGTTGTGTAGATACGATCCCTCGATCATATCTAACATCGCACTGAAGGGACTGTCCACTCTCCTTGTGAATCACACTTCGCCTGTGCGTTCCAGGCCCTCAGAGTCCACAGAAGCCTAGACTTGGGCTAGACCAAGTTAACGAACCAACCAGTCGCACAAGTCGTGCAGAAGGCCAACGCTTGAGCCTAACATTAAGTCGAGTCTCCTCCAAACACAGTGGCTTCCTACTCAGCTCGAGGGGAAGAAGAACCAGACCAAGAAGAGGGATTTACCCGCCAAGACTTACAGGACCCTCCTCCTGTTTGGCCAGACGAGTATTTCATCTACGACAGAAGAGGAGAAGATAGTCTCCTCCCTCACGTCAGAGGAACAGCTTATTGGAGAGAAGACAGCCTCGGAGCAGGCTATTGGGTCAGATACTTCAACGGAAGAAGAGGAGCAGTAGAGTTTGATCAGGAACGAAACCAGTGGTTTCCCCTCTTCTTCATAGACGGGAACACCTATTCCTCAGACTACCTCGCCCTCAGTAGAGACCAAGAACAGGCTATAGGCCTAGGACATTTGCGTCCAGAAGACCCACGAGAAGAACTAGAATCCGACACAACTGAATCATTCCAGTCCCCACCCAGTGAACCTCCTACACTCCTCGGCATTGTAGGAGAACCTGTCCCGCCAGAAGAACAATCCCCCCTTACCCTACTAGTCCCCACACACCCTATCGAACAACCCCCTGCCGCCTTACACCCCTTACCCTCGATCATGGCAAATATTGGCCCCCAACCACAGCAGCAAGCGGCCCAACAGGCCGCACCAGCAGCCCCGGCCCCTGCACAAGGGACTGGTGGCAAACCCATAGGCAATCCCCCTACTATATTCGAAGGGGATCGCACCAAGGCCAAGACATTTGTCAGAGAATTTAACATTTATGCGGGACTAAACGAAGGAACGGACATAATGTCCAATCCACTCCGAAAGACTCTCCTTGCCCTCAGCTATATACGAGGAGAGAAAGTAGACGACTGGGTCGACATCATACACACCTGGATTGCGGAAAAGAGTGCCCCAGATGACCCAAACACGAACCATGTCCAGATCCCCTCCACCAATAATGCCTATTGGCTTCACTACACCACAGAGTTTAATCAGGCCTTTGCGGACTCAGCTGAAAAGCAGAACGCAATCGCCCAACTCAAAAGCCTCCGAATGGAAGGAAGGGATCTAGATTCCTACCTTGCCAAGTTCCGCACATATGCAGCAAAGGCCGGATATGGCCTCAATGAGGAAGGGACACTGGACACCCTTCGAGCGGGCCTTCCTGATGAATTAGGGAAGGAAATTATCAAACGACACAACCCCCAGACGTGGGATGATTGGGTGGCTGCAGCACACACTGAACACGATGTTTGGCTCCGCCTAAAGATGCTTTACCCCACCTGGAAAAGCAAGGACACCCGCTCTCGCTTTGGGAAGTCTGAGGGAGTATGGCGCCGCTCCTTCAATATGAAACAGAAGCCATTTACTCCCCAACACCAGAACCAGAACCGGAACAATGCAGTAGTCCCCATGGACGTTGATCGCATTGGCAGGACCCTAACAGACGATGAGAAGCAACAACTCATGAAGGCTGGCAAGTGTTTCCGATGCACTGGGATGGGACACATCTCCAGAAATTGCCCCACACGCACTGGATCCACCTCTACCCCTTCTAATAGAACCAACCGCTCTCAGCCGTCTCAGGGACCCCCTGCATACATCAGAACTACTG
>WTXC01000174.1:0-42518 GCA_022496195.1 Lactifluus subvellereus
AGGTTTAAGAACATTAAGACCTATTAAGGAAAATTGAGTTCCCCTGATGATCACTGTCATGATGACTGAAATCATCATTGGGGACTCTTGAGAAGCCATACACAAGTAAAAGATGGGCTCTACAAATGATTCTTAGCAAACAGAGGTTACTTAGACATGGGGAAGGATGGACGGGACCAGAGACACTCTTCCGCCCCTATACCGTGACATGGGCATCCTTAAGAGCTTTCCTACGTGTTACATAATAATCAATGATAATCTTATCTTATCTGAGCCAGGTTGTTGGCTATATCCAACAATGATCATCTCGACCTCAATGACTTGGAGAGTGGGAACACCCCTCTGATCACACTCCAGCTACGCCTTCACAGGCAAATACAATGCCTGCCATCGCCCCCAATCCAATGATCCCCACCACTGCCAATGTGGTGCGGCCCTTCAAACAGCGCACCACATCATCACATCCTGCCCATTATATGCAGCTGCAAGGTGGCGCATACTCCACCCCCTTTCTGCATCACTATCACTCTCTACCATCTTCGGCACCAAGGAAGGAGGAGCTGCTCTGGGAGCATTCCTTGCAGAGATGCAAGCGTGCTTACGCCGAGGCGCGCGAACCACCGCCGGAGGATTTTGGGTAGTCGCACAGGCCACAGCGGCCACCATCACTTCATCCCACACACAATCACCCACTCCACATCACCATGCGTATATACCAGTCCATAACCATCTCCGATCAACTGGGGCGCATTGTCACCCTGCACGCGTCTTGGTAATTACATACATGTTGCGCATTATAATTGCAGATTCCAAAAATAAATAAATCACATTCCAGCTCCCCATGTCCAAGGCTGGTTTCCCATACCTCATCCTTAAGAGGTTTCCAGAAAATAGGATATAAGTTTCCCAAGTGTCAAGGTTCCAGGTTTTCGCTGGTTTTTGCCAGTTTTTGGGGGTTGCCTGGGTTGAGCAACTGCCAGTGCTGGCAATACTGAGATCAGTATTGGTGGAGACATCGATCCACTGGCATCATTGCCAATGTGATGGTATTGATGCCTTCTTTGACTGCATTTGGCGGTGTTGGCCCATGCTCCCTAGGTTCTCAAACCCAATACAAGTGTGGACCCGGCTTGAAATCCACAAGGGATAGTCTTTGATTTCTACAAATGGCAGATGTTGGGTGTGGGCAGTTGATATTGTGTTCGTGTAGACAGTTGATGTCATTGAATCTTTTTATCCAGGAGCGAGGAAGTCCTCAATCCCAGTATGTTGAATGTTTTTGATTTGGAGAGCAGCAGCGTGAGTTCGACACGTGGCTGTGGAGGCAGAGGGCGCTGGCCGGGAAAGGCCCAGACAGCGATAAAGCCTTAGACTGCAGCTGTCCCCAGTTGAGGTTACGCCACTGTATAGTATTCGAGTGCGGCAGACATGCAGTGGATGGAGGTCGTCCCAGAGCGTGACAACCCTGGGCCGACTCACAAATATCCCTTCCAAACCTCGTAACCGGCAAATTTGGCTCCGCCTTGGGTGAAATAGCCAATGGTAGGCCTGAAGCCAGCCAAGAGAGTAGAGGGCCCTTCTTTCGCGACGATGAGACGTCCTCCAGACAAGAGGCTGTGGCGCGGAAGCCCAAAAAACTAGTTACATAGTTACATTACAGTTAGATAAACCAAGGGGGAAGAGGGCAACGTCTATTCAATTAGCCAGGCTAACAAACGGTTCCTCGCTGCCCGAACTAAGCTGTCTCCAAGTCATATCCGACCTTGTCTCCTGATTTCTCATGCACAAGCCCGATGTTCATGTCCCTAGAGCGAACTTCAATTGTACGGGGTCTTTCGGAATGAAAACTGGTGCCTCAGAAGTCGACACAGTATTGTTTGACTGGGCGGCAGCCGCAAAGTGGATCGAGCTATGCACATTACCTCCTCTATACTGCGCATTGGAGATGGGTCTCCCTGGCGAGAAGTGGGGCAGCTCAGATATCCTTTTAAAAGAAAGAAAATGACACTTGAGGAACAACTCTGGGATCATTGTAGGGACAGGCTGGACGCACATATATTCGGTGAGGGATCCGTGTTGGCCAAAGAACGATACAAGCGAGCTGCGCCAAGGGACCTGCGGGAAAATCATTACTATTGACCGCAGGAAGGGAGGCTAAAGACGAACAAAATTGCGACTGCAGGAGGGCACAAGAATCCTTAAGCTAGGTGGCCTTTCGATGAAGTTTTGAAATCGCTTACTGGCGGAGTGAATGAACATCTGAGATGACAGCTGTATCAGTCACGGATGGAAGGAAACAATGGAATGATGAATCATACTTCATTCCAAGCGTCTATCAGGGCAGAACGAACGTTCAGCTTAATTCTTGCACGTGTGAACTCCAGACGCACCATTCAAATTGAGAATTAGGAAGACCTGAAAAAATTAACACAGGATTATCAAGAGGTAGAAATACACCCACTACAACTGGCACCTCCGCAAAACACGCCACGACTATCCAGATGATACACTTGGAGGACATCAGCAACCAATGGAAGAGAGAGGCAAGGCATCACCTGTTGGTAAAGGAGATACCATAGACCAGTTGAACTTCTGTGCGCATACCGCAAGAGTCCGATTAACATGCTCATCAGGAGCACTATGTCGGCCACGAGAGTGGCGACAGCAGCAGACAGGCACTTGTGGAGACCCAAGACGGTGCAGGTGTCCGACTTGGGTTATACAACACTTTCCCCTTTTATTGTGTGCGCGTGAGTCCAGAAACTCTTAAGGGAGGGAGGAGTCGCGCAAAAATGCCGTACCGTTGCCAAACCTTCGCAGACCCAAGCATGGGAAATGAGAACATGGGGTACATAGTTGGGAATACAAAACGTACTGTGTAACAAGGTTCCAATGCCAGCTAACCATACACAAACAGAAAGAAATGGGACAATTCGTTGGCGATTCCATATTGCGATTCTGGAAGAAAAATGACATGATGAAGACGGTAAACGGTAAGAGTGGCAGGGATGACTTGCACACGGAGAACGATGATAAAAGAGGCGAATGTCCAACTGGCGGTCATCAATACCTGCGGAGGTTAACGTCCCATTCAAAAAAAAGGTGATTGAGCAAGACACTCTCACAGCGTTCGCGTCCACGAATGGCTGCGACAAGGCGCAAGTTAACAATAACCTCTTCTAAATCCAGGAACATGCAGGTCTCACCTGACAGGAAACTTTGCCACCGTCCTCACCAATAAGGGCTAGGATGAAGACAATAGACCACAGTAGCGGGTCCCGAGGTATAGCTACTTCGATTTGAGCGGTGGTGATAAATCCATAGTTATGACAACGTACCCATATTGTCCATCTGTAGGGTCGTTTTCCTCTTAGGACATCCAGCTCAAAGCCTGCAGTAAATACGGTCTCCCAACTGACGTCGTTAGTTCACATCGATGATGTGCTTTCCTAGGTACGAGAGTAAGCGCACATGTAGATACCAGCAATGGCATGATCGAGCTTGATCATAGCGACTATATGATTGTTAGGACGACATCAAATCAATACGATGACCAGGAAACGCACGATAGTCTTTCAAGAGGACGGAGGGATCATTCCAGTTGACCATCTTCAAGTTGGTGATGCTACGTCGATAGAGAGTGGGTAAACCCACCCATGTAAAGGTCCGGGCCTATACAATATATAGGCCAGCCCGAGGCCCTATAGAAGCGGTGCACAGACTTGACTTGACTGACGATGCTCCAAGTGGGATGCTGTCATGAGGGCGCTGGTAAAGTATTGGTCTACCGGCATTGCGGCTTCAGGATCAACTTCGGGTAAATGGCCATCTGGCGGCATAGCCAGGGTTTGGACCGTCCGACAGACTAGGATTGCTTATTCACGCCTTGCCGCGCCCTTCGTTGATTTAGAACCCATACTGTGATGAGGCTACAGATGCCGGACAAGTCGCTTACAAGGCCAAGGGTCCACGGTGAGCAGTTCCATCACATGCCGCGTTGCCTGAGAGTGCCGTGGCCATTAGCATCAAGAAGACGTGGAGAAAGGGGGGCGAGAAGCGAGACAAGAGGGAGAGGGTTTGATAGTGGTGGTGATGGTGGTGGTGATGGTGATGGTGATGGAGGGAGGGGTAACTTGAAGTAAAGAGCAAGGTGTTATTATTTAGCCAACGGCAAGGCAGTCGTACAAGGACTGTGAATTCACGTACTCGATCCGGGGCCGCAATAAATGGACGCGCCACCGACCGGAGGTTATTGAGTAACCGGCTCCCTCGTGGTATCAGAACCGACCGGCCACACCAGTAAGATGTGCAGAGCGAAGAACGGTGTCGACGTGTACCACAGAACACTGTAGATGAAGGCCAGCATCGCCAGCATCTTCTGTGTCCTTCACCGCTTCGGCGTCGCGCGAAAGGAAGAAGAGCAACCGCCAACGTTGGTTACCTCATCCACCTCCACCGCCTGCCGATCCTAGCCCCAGCCCCGACCCCGGTCCATCCTCTTTTCCCTTCTCGTTGTGCATATGTACGAGCGCGTACAATCGATATAACAAGTGGTCCCCCGCGGGCGGGATCCCACATGCTACCTGCAGCCAGACGACGCGTGGTGGTGGAAGGCCGAGTTTGACAACGAGGTACTCGGCGGTTGCGGCAACGTCGCCGATGATGATGTGGGCGCTGAGCTGCCTGACGGCGCGCACCCACGCGACGACTCTGAAAAGCGGGTCGTGTGGACCGACGAAGAGCGCCTTCAAGTTCGTCCCTGCGCACGAGGGCCCGAGGTCGGATCCGCGCGCCACGACGATATGTTGGGTGAGGGCAGGACATCCTGGTCCTTGCTATCCCCGCTCTGATTGACGAAAAAGACGCCTGGCGCGATCTTGCGGGGTGAGGTGGCGACGGGCGGCGGCAGGACGTTGGGAAGCGATGTGCGCTTCTCGGTCAGAGAGCGTTGCCATGTTTGTCATAGCGTGTGCATGGCTGCGTCAGAGTGAAGAAGAGGGAGAGGAAGACGCAAAGAAAAGTGTATCTTAATGTCCTGCTGCTCTGACACTCGAGGGTGATGATGCCAAGCACGGTGTTGCGCGGGGGTGCTGATCCGGGTGACGGTAGGCATGGACGGCACTGTCATCGTGCGTGTGGGGCTGGGGCTGGCGTTCGCGCCTAGACCGATGGTGGGTCTGAGATGCGAAGCGCTCGGGTGTGGGTGGGATGTGGAGAGCACTGCCCGTGAGGCATAGGTCGCGGGTGCTGCAACGTCGATCGTGCGGCGCTTGCGACGCGGCACGTAAAGTATTGGTGTTAGTGGGAAACGCGCCGCGTCGGGCTCCGTCGGCGTGGGGTACGGATGCAGATGGGTTGGAGGATGATAGCACGAGGGTGGCGGAGTGGGTGGAGATTAGTAGAATTGTAGCGCAACAAGGAGGTCGACGTGCGCTGGAACGGGCGCCAGGCCTGCGCCAGGAGGCTGACGGCGGTGCGGTGCGGTGCGCTGGGCACGTTGTGGTCGTGGTCATTGGGCTTGACGGTCAACTTGACTTGGATGCGGTCCCACCAGCTTGGGGCGCTGCTTGCTGCTCAAGTTATGTGTGACAGGTGCCCGCGCAGGTTAATCTCGTCACGGTTGTCGGTGGTGCTCCAGGATATGGGACAGAGTGATAGGTTTCTGCAATAAGTGAGAGCAGATTTAGACCGTGCTAACATCTCCTCGGCCCATTCTGTACCGAGGTGAAAGATAATTGTCCTCCACATGTTCGGTTCGGAGAGAGCAACTTGTCGCCTGTGACTACAAACGTGTGTGATGGTGATCCAACAGAGTTTGATTTGAGTTCGAGGTGGATCTGCTGGAAACGGATCGACTTTATTGTAAACGGGATGTGGTTGATTAATGGCGTGGAAGGAGAAGATGCGACAGAGAATCTCGAGAGGAAATCTTCCAATGAGGGAGACTCTGTTGCGCCTTGTTCGCATGGAGCACATTGTCAAGTGCAAAACGGCGAGTTCGTCATCAATTGCATGGCGTGCAACGGCAAGCCTGTGGGCATTACCCCGAAGGGATAGGCAATCGAAGAGTAAGAATCGAGGGCCTGCTTGAGAGCTCCAGTATGCTTAGGTGCAGAGACTATGAATACATGTGTAGACGCATATAAGAGGGGGTAAATGGTGGCGAAATCGCTGACCTGGCCCAGCTAGTTGCAGAATCGTTTCACTGCGAATGAGAGTTCATTCTTTGTCCAGGTCAAGCGCCCGGGGATTTATTTGTAAACAAACACCGGCAGCGGAGTCCGCTTTAGTGTTGCCGCGGTCCCGGCACCAGGCCAGTTTTATACTGTAATCGAGTCATGATTGAAGCCGCGCCGTTTCAATCAGGACTCGGTTTGGTTTAAAACCGGCCCGAGGCCGGGACCGCGGCAACACTAGTCCGCTTCATAGTAAAAGTCAATTTTTGGCCACTAAGTGGTTTCAGGTGTTGTCGTAAATTGTATTAAAACAATTGAATAATCTGGCGACCCTCCTTATACATCACACTATTTAAAAAAAGAATACACAAACAATTAAATACTGTACTAGAAATGCTAACTTCGCTGGCGGAGACCTTGCAGTAAAGTGCGAATTTCGGAGACTAATTATTTAGATAAGTTAAGGCAAATATAATTCTGAATTCCCGCCGTGTTCGTTTCAGTTCCTCCCGGGCCTCTGCGTTATCGCTCTTCCGGTTCCCATGGTTGTCAAGTCTTATACGCCCTATCAAGCGTCATTTCACCCCGTTCCTGACACTGCAGGAAGCAGAGGCTGTTGATGTGGCTGCCGCATCGGAATCCAACGCCACGTTGGGCGAAGGTGGACAAGTCAGGTGAGCTCAATGCAATGAGCGGCAATTTGGAATCGGGGCCCTTTGGAAAGCCCTTCCTGTTGTTGTAGATTGCGCTCATGGAGACTGTCGTATGGCTTGGTATCGCTTCTTTCACCATCATTCAGGACCAAAGCGATTCAGTGTTTGTCGCGAGTCTATTCGTGTTCGCATTCACCTGGCTATTCGCAACCGTTCGTCCCATTGTATCATTACTTTCGCCGCTCACATACTGATTATGAGTCTGGGATGGGGCGTTGTGGGGCATGAGTAGCTTTGGGATGATTCAGGGAAAGTCCATTTCTCCCGAAGATTACTATACGTCGCTCTGGAGCTGGATCGCGTTTTCGTGGGTGTGGTCGTTAGTGAAGCACGGATGTCTTTCGTGTGTGTCTAATCGACTGCGCGGGGATTCGAAATGTTTGTTTGTTAGGGCACCAACACTACTCTGAATGAGGATGACGTCTAGGTATTAAGCCCGACTATGCAGTCACGAACACCACCACCACACCACCTCGGGCTCAACACCGACGCCGGACAGCAACACCAATGGCAGACGGGGCAACAACGGCTCGGGACGCGAATGCCTCCCGAGCCTGCGGGTATGTTTGATGTTTAATTTTTTCTTGTTTTGTCCTCAACAATCACAGCATGAACGGTGGACAGCATAACGAACCCCCAGGAGAGACATCCATGGCCCCTACAACGCGACAACCCCAGCCCCCTGAGGACACGCCCACAGCCCGTCCAGGCCCGTGATGCCGCGGGCCCGGGTCCTCGCGCGGTACTTGAAGGTGTCCTCACGCTATTTCAAGACCGAAGTCGATCTGTGCAGTAGACCCTGAGATATTTCAAGAATACGAACCAGTGGTGAATACAAACTACTGGTGGATGACAGTAAAGCCCCGTCTCCTGCCGCTCTCTTCTCTTCCTGTCTTCTCTTCACTTGGGACGACACGGTACTCTTGCAGCATACCAATCTATCTACACACCCTTCGCTCACATTGGACAAATTCCCTAATATAAAACAAAGCAACGAACTTTTACTCTTTATTGAAGCTACGTAGTTAATTGTCCACCAACAGCACACGCAAACCCCAAGCCAACTTTTCAGCCAAAACAGCCAGTATTGGGTTGAACTCAACTTTGTCTGGCGTGAGCATGGATGTCGCACGCTGACGCTTTGCTGGGGTTGAGCTCGACAGACGAGCTCAACAATGTCAACGATAGAGTTATACATATACCGTCATGTAGCCCCTTCGATATCGATACCGACGATACCAACATGAGCAACATCCTGCGGTATAAATCAAGCTTATGCAGGCCCTGTCACTGGCAGGTTGCACGAAATTGAGTAGGTAGGTGCCACACTAGGAGGCAGCAGAGGCGAGAACAGCGAGAGTTGAGGCAAGGGAGAGATCTTGGCAGAGATGGGAGACAATGATGCTCAATGGGTGTACCGTGACACCGGGGTGTGCACGGTGTGACCTTAAACCACCTCCCACTGGCACTGGCACTGGAATATAGGGCTGCAAGTTACTTTTACGATGCCCCGCGTCACTACCTCTGTGTCACTCCAGCTCATGCATAGCTCCAAGTTGTTTCGCGCAAAAATAGTAAGACACGCCACTGGGAGCCAAGGTCCTCACGCTCTAGGACGAGCTCCAAGTCTGCCGCACTCGAATACTGTGCAGTGGCGTAACCTCAACTGGGGGACGGCTGTTGTCTAAGGCTTCATCGTTGTCTGGGCCTTGCCACCGTCCTAGTCAGATCACGTGTCGAACTCACGCTGCTACTCTTCAAATCAAAGATGTTCTGAGTCATTGTTCAGTCAACATACTTGTGGGATTGAGGAGCTTCCTTGCTCTGTCTACACGAACACAATATCAACTGCCCACGCCCAACATCTGCCATTTGTAGAAATCAAAGACTATCCCCTGTCGATTTCAAGCCGGGTCTACGCTTGTATTGGATTTGAGAATCTAGGGAGCATGGGGTCAACGCCGCTAAATGCAGTCAAAGAAGGCATCAATACCATCACATTGGCAATTGTGTCATTGGCAGTGGATCCATGTCTCCGCCAGTGGCAATACTGATCTCAGTCACGGGATCACCAACGGTGTGAACACTGTCTTCAATGCTGCCACCAAAAGAATCTGTGCGAGCCCAGTCAGGCCTGCACTAGATGGACATTGGCTTACATAGAACGTACCTGCCGCGGCACGCTTCAAGTTCTCTTGGGGCTTATCCACTGGCAATTGAGCAGCGAGAGCGAGGACGGCGAAAGAGAGAGCAACGATGGTTGTTATGAACTTCATAGTGGGTTAGGTTGAGTCACTCCTGTACGGGGATGGACGACACAAAAGGGATGCAGCGTTGCTGATTTATACCCCAGTGCCAGGCAGCTGAGGCGCGCTGAAGTTCTGTGCTACCCCGTTAGAATCGGGCATGCGTCTATTTCGTGGAAACACACCTTACCCCATTCGAATGCTGGCGAGCTCTAGTAGATGCCTTTGTACCGGTGTTGTCGCAAGCCATTTCAAGTGGGGAACTTGTTTCCAGCCACACCGGTGCAACCGTGCAACTTGCAAGCTTGGAAGCCCCGCGGACCGATTGCTCCACCAATCACAATACTAGAATTTCTTCCGCAACTGGGCCGGCGAGCCAATGGAAGCTGATGGAATCGTAGCCTGATCACGTTTTTCAAGCTCAAGGGAAAATATTGATAAGGGACTTGCAAGTTACACCGGTGTGAAGCTTGTGGTTCCAGTCCAAGCCAAGTTACGGACTCGGAAATACCAAGCCAAGTTCAATTCACACCCGGGCCGGCCTGGTGTCAACTCGACTTGCCGGCGTCAACACTGCAGTGATGCTAGCCGAGATATTCTCACGTAGAATAGCTTCAAGTTTCACCGTTTTCAGCCACACTAGATGCCAAGGTGAACGTAGATAGTGGGGACTCTGAATGAGTAATTCCTGCCCGTGCCTGGTACTCATCATGATACGGCGTGCTTAACTACATCTGTGCTATTTCATAGTATCCACGTGGCCGCCACTCGGAGAGTGCTCCCGCGCCACCTGAGTGCATCTGGTGCGTTACTCTCACACTTCGCTCCACAGCTGCGCTCCGCTCGCACTCATTCGGCTTACCGGATTGCCCCTTTCCCAACAGCCAATCATCAAATTGGATATATCACTGTCAACGTCATCTCAAAATCATGGCTGCCGTGAGACTGGCATGGCATCATTGGCGGCGTTTACTGTATTTTGCTGGATGAGTGATCATACGTTACCTGTAGAGACACTATATTCACTTGCTCCGGTTCTAGGGCTCTATAATTTCCAAACTAATGTCCTCAGTCGTTGTATGAGATAACGAACTGAGGGAAGAATAGTTGTCCATTCAAGCGCGTTCATGGTCCGGGTGGTAGATCTCACATCCATCACACTAAGTGGCATACTAGTACTCGTGATCTTCACTCGGGAGTTTGTATGTCTTCGACCAGCGCAACACCTTCACCTTCTATGCACGAGTCAATCCATTCACTGGCATTTAGCGACAGAGGCCTTTCTTCTCTAACTGTGTAACAAATGTTACAGTACTGTCTGGGTCTTAGCACCATTAGTACGCGCTATTAGCCCGAGAGTGCGTGGTCAGATCGTAGCGCCCGACCATTACCCGCTAGTTCGGCTGTTTCACTCGCTAGTTTCGCCATCTGGACTACAAATGACCTGCCCCCGTCTTGTCCCACACCAGAAGCAGGAGGTTTTTCCCAGTCTGCATTTGCACGACTTACTGTAGCGATAGTATTGCCGTCAAGTCAAGTTGACACCGGGCCGGTGTGAATTGAACGTGGCTTGGTATTTCCGTAACTTGGCTTGGACTGGAACCACAAGCTTCACACCGGTGTAACTTGCAAGTTCCTTATCAGTATTTCCCATAGGCTTGAAAAACGTGATCAGATTACGGTTCCATCAGCTTCCATTGGCTCGTCGGCCCAGTTGCGGAAGAAATTCTAATATTGTGATTGGTGGAGCAATCGGTCCGCGGGGCTTCCAAGCTTGCAAGTTGCACGGTTGCACCGGTGTGGCTGGAAACAAGTTCCCCACTTGAACCGGCTTGCGACAACACCGGTACAAAGGCATCTACTAGAGCTCGCCAGCATTCGAATGGGGTAAGGTGTGTTTCCACGAAATAGACATATGCCCGATTCTAACGGGGTAGCACAGAACTTCAGTGCCTGGCACTGGGGTATAAATCAGCAACGCTGCATCCCTTTTGTGTCGTCCATCCTCGTACAGGAGTGACTCAACCTAACCCACTATGAAGTTCATAACAACCATCGTTGCTCTCTCTTTCGCCGTCCTCGCTCTCGCTGCTCAATTGCCAGTGGATAAGCCCCAAGAGAACTTGAAGCGTGCCGCGGCAGGTACGTTCTATGTAAGCCAATGTCCATCTAGTGCAGGCCTGACTGGGCTCGCACAGATTCTTTTGGTGGCAGCATTGAAGACAGTGTTCACACCGTTGGTGATCCCGTGACTGAGATCAGTATTGCCACTGGCGGAGACATGGATCCACTGCCAATGACACAATTGCCAATGTGATGGTATTGATGCCTTCTTTGACTGCATTTAGCGGTGTTGACCCCATGCTCCCTAGATTCTCAAATCCAATACAAGCGTAGACCCGGCTTGAAATCGACAGGGGATAGTCTTTGATTTCTACAAATGGCAGATGTTGGGCGTGGGCAGTTGATATTGTGTTCGTGTAGACAGTTGATATCATTGAATCTACTATCTAGGAGCGAGGAATTTCCTCAATCCCAGTATGTGGAACGTTTTTGATTTGGAGAGCAGCAGCGTGAGTTCGACACGTGGCTGTGGAGGCAGAGGGCGGTGGCAAGGCCCAGACAACGATGAAACCTTAGACCACAGCAGTCCCCAGTTGAGGTTACGCCACTGTACAGTATTCGAGTGCGACAGACATGGATGGAGCTCATTCTAGAGCGTGGGGGCCCTCAGGCTGGGCCAACTCACAAATGTCTTTTTCCAAAACTCGTAACTGGCAAATTTGGCTCTGCCTTGGATGAAATAGCCGACAGCGGTAGGCCCGAAGCCAGTCAAGAGAGTAGAGGGCCCTTCTTTCGCGACGATGAGATGTCCTCCGGACAAGAGGCTGTAGCGCGCAAGCCCCAAAAACAAGTTACGTTACGGTTAGATAGACAAGGGGGAAGAGGGTAACGTCTATTCAATAAGCCAGGCTAACAAACGGTTCCTCGCCGCCTGACTAAGCTGTCTCCAAATCATATCCGACCTCGTCTTCTGACTTCTCATGCACAAGCCTGGGGTTCATCCGTTCATGTCCCTGGAGCGAACTTCAATTGTACTGGGTCTTTCGGAATGAAAACTGGTGCCTCAGAAGTCGACACAGTATTGTTTGACTGGGCGGCAGCCGCAAAGTGGATCGAGGTATGGACATTACTTGCTCTATACTGCGCATTGGAGATGGGTCTCCCTGGCGAGAAGTGCGGCAGCTCAGATGTCCTTTGAAAATAAACAAAATGACACTTGAGGAACAACTCTGGGATCGTGGGACAGGCTGGACGCACATATATTCGGTGAGGGATCCGTGTTGGCATAAAGAACGATACAAGCGAGCTGCGCCGAGGGACCTGGGGACAAATCATTATTATTGACTGCAAGGAAGGGAGACTAAAGACGAACAAAATTGCGACTGCAAGGAGAGCACAAGAGTCCTTAAGCTAGGTGGCCTTTCGATGAAGTTTTGAAATCGCTTACCGGCGGTGTGAACGAACATCTGAGATGACAGCTGTATCAGCCACTGATGGAAGGAGGCAATAGGATGATGAATCATACTTCATTCCAAGCGTCTATCAGGGCAGAGCGAACGTTCAGCTTAATTCTTGCATGTGCGAATTCCAGACGCACCATTCAAATTGAGAATTAGGAAGACCTGAAAAAATTTAACACAGGATTATCAAGAGATAGAGATACACCCACTACAATTGGCACCTCCGCAAAACACGCCACGACTATCCAGATGATACACTTGGAGGATATCAGCAACCAATGGAAGAGAGGAGGCAAGGCATTACCTGTTGGTAAAGGAGATACCATATACCAGTTGAGCTTCTGTGCGCATACCGCAAGAGTCCGATTAACATGCCCATGAGGAGCACTATGTCGGCCACTAGAATGGCGACAGCAGCAGACAGGGACTTGCGGAGACCCAAGACGGCGCACGTCTCCTGACTTGGGATATACAACCCTTTCCCCTTTTATTGTGTGCGCGTGAGTCCAGAAACTCTTAAGGGAGGGAGGAGTCGCGCAAAAATGCCGTACCGTGGCCAAAGCTTCGCAGACACAAGCATGGGAAACGAGAACATGGAGTACACAGTTGGGGATACAAAACGTACTGTGTAACAGGGTTCCAATGCCAGCTAACCATACACAAACAGAAAGACATGAGACAATTCGTTGGCGATTCCATATTGCGATTCTGGAAGAAAAATGACATGATGAAGACGGTAAGACGGTAAAATGGTAAGAGTGGCAGGGATGACTTGCACACGGAGAACGATGATAAGAGAGGCGAATGCCCAACCGGCAGCCATCAATACCTGCGGAGGTTAACGTCCCATTCAACAAAAGTAGAAAATAGGTGATTGAGCAAGACACTCTCACAGTGTTCACCTCCACAAATGGCTGCGACAAGGTGCAAATTGAACAATAACCTCCTCTAAATCCAAGAACGTGCAAGTCTCACCTGACAGGAAACTTTGCCACCGTTCTCACCAACAAGGACTACTAGGACGAAGAAAAGTAGACAACAGTAGCGAGTCCCGAGGTATAGCTACTTCGATTTGGGCGGTGGTGATAAATCCATAGTTACGACAACATACCCATATTGTCCATCTGTAGGGTCGTTTTCCTCTTAGGACGTCCAGCTCAAAGCCTGCAGTAAACAAGATCTCCCAACTGACGTTGTTAGTTCACATCGATGTGCTCTTTCCTGGGTACGAGAGTGAGCGCACATGTAGATACCAACAATGGCATGATCGAGCTTGATCATAGCGACTATATGATTGTTAGAACGACATCAGGTCAATACGATGACCAGGAAACGCACGATAGTCTTTCAAGAGGACGGAGGGATCATTCCAGTTGACCATCTTGGTGATGCTACGTCAATAGGGAATGGTTAAATCCGCTCATGCAAAGGCTCGGGCCTACACAATATATAGGTCAGCCCGAGGCCCTGTAGAAGCGGTGCACAGACATGACTCGACTGACGGCGCAAATCTACAATTACAGTCAAGAACTGTGGCTGACAGCCGCTGACTTCTTGATTGATGTTCTAAGTGGGATGTTCTCACGAGGGCGCTGGTAAAGTATAGGTCTACCGGTATTGCGGCTTCGGGATCTGGCGGCATGGCCAGGGGTTGGACCGCCCGACAGACTAGGATTGCTTATTCACGCTTTTCCACACCCTTCGTTCATTTAGAACCCAATAAAAGGATACTGTGATGAAGCCGCAGATGCCGGACAAGTCGCTTACAAGGCCAGGGGTCCAAGGTGAGCAGTTCCATCACATGCCGCATTTCCTGAGAGTGTCGTGGCTACTAGCATCAAGAAGACGTGGAGAAAGGGAGGCGAGAAGGGAGACAAGAGGGAGAGGGTTTGATAGTGATGGTGATGGTGATGGTGGCGGTGATGGTGATGGAGGGGGGGATAAATTGAGCAAGTGTTATTGTTTAGCCAATGGCAAGGCAGCCGTACAAGGACTGTGAATGAGCTGTGCTGTACTGTGGTGATTGTGAGGACCTAAGTTACCCGATCCGGAGTCGCAATAAATGTACGCGCCCGACTGGAGGTCATTGAGTAACCGGCCCGGGCTCGCTCGTAGTATCGCCCTCTTCACCTGCGTCCGTCTACTCCACTGTAGCATCAGGAAAACTCCAAGTGCTTTGACTTTGTGCTTGGTGGCTTTGACTTTTGTCATGGTACTTGTTGAGCTTCTGCTTTGGACTTCAAGAACTTCAGCTTTATTTCGCCTGCTTTCCCCTTTTTTTAAAGGACTTAGGCTTACATGTGTGGACTGGTACGTTGGATTACAAATTCTCGATACTTTCTCCACCAATGTGTATGTCTGCCCTCCTCACATTGCCGTCCCTCAACGCCTCAACACCGGTAACCCAGTGAACACACTGTCCCTCATCATCAACTTTATCACCATCTTCATCGGCATGCACCTCCTTGAGCTCTCATGCAAGCCCGCGGTCACAGGTCACCATGCGCTTGAGAACAACATCCTCAATCTGTGGCTCTCAGTGCAAGGCCGCTCCTCGATTAACGGTTGGCCTGCCGCGTCCTCACCAGGGCTCAACTTTGGGCACGCACGGCGCAGCTCGCACGTACCGCTCTTCAACGCGTTCGAGGACTCGCCGAACGGCTCCATGCATGCGCTTAGCTTACAGAGTCTGCGCGAGGAGGACGGGGAGGACGACAAACTGGAGGCGGCAACAGAGCAGACACCGAGCAGTGCTCATGCAGTCACATGGGCTCACCTACAGGGACACCAGGCGACTTGCGGTGGTCATAGTACAGCCGCCACCAAGGGCCTTCGTTGATGCGGCCGGCTTAGACCATACCATTTCGGACCTTTGTGTTATGGGCGACGTCATCCTCACCTTCAGTGGGAGCTTATTCGCGGGGCTCGGCAGCCTCTCTCCCCTCCTTCGCTTCAAACACCATCTCACCACCTGCCCCTCTCTCACACAAAACGCGAGACGGGGGGTTTATGTGTCATCAACCACCATCCTCTCCCTCGCTTGAAACGCGAGATGGAGGGGCTGTTCATGCGCCGTTTACCCGACATTGTGTGAGTGCGGTGCGATGGAGTTCTACGGACGAGTACACACTCGAGGAGGCGTTCATCCACATGAACCCTACTTACATGTGAGGTCTTGAAGAATAAAATGATCCACATACAGTACTTGTTTATGATAATTGGAATGAATTGAGAGTGTCATGATAAAAATGTTTTGGGAGCAAATGGGAACCGGCCACACCAATAAGATGTGCAGAGCGGAGAACGGTGTCGACGTGTACCACAGAACACTGAGGATGAAGGCCAGCATCTTCTGTGTCCCTCGCCGCTTCGGCGTCGCGCGAAAGGAAGAAGAGCAACCGCCAACGTTGGTTACCTCGTCCACCTCCGCCGCCTGCCGATCCTAGCCCCAGCCCCGACCCCGATCCATCCTCTTTTCCCTTCTCGTTTTCCATATGTACGAGCGCGTACAACCGGTATAACAAGTGGTCCCCCGCGGGCGGGACCCCACGTACTACTCGCAGCCAGGCGACGCGCGATGGTGGAAGGCCGAGTTTGACAACGAGGTACTCGGCGGTTGCGGCAACGTCGCCGATGATGATGTGGGCGCTGAGCTGCCTGACGGCGCGCACCCACGCGACGACTCTGGAAAGCGGGTCGTGTGGACCGACGAAGAGCGCCTTCAAGTTCGTCCCTGCGCACGAGGGCCCGAGGTCGGATCCGCGCTCCACGACGATATGTTGGGTGAGGGCAGGACATCCTGGTCCTTGCTATCCCCGCTCTGATTGACGAAAAAGACGCCTGGCGCGATCTTGCGGGGTGAGGTGGCGACGGGCGGCGGCGGGACGTTGTTTGTTTCCCGGTCAGACAGCGTTGCCATGTTTGTCATAGCGTGTGCATGGCTGCATTATAGTGGTGAAGAGGGAGAGGAAGACGCAAAGAAAAGTGTATCTTAATGTCCTGCTGCTCCGACACTCGAGGGTGATGATGCCAAGCACGGTGTTGCGCGGGGGTGCTGATCCGGGTGACGGTAGGCATGGACGGCACTGTCATCGTGCGTGTGGGGCTGGGGCTGGCGTTCGCGCCTAGACCGATGGTGGGTCTGAGAGGCGAAGCGCTCGGTTGTGGGTGGGATGTGGAGAGCACTGCCCGTGAGGCATAGGTCGCGGGTGCTGCAACGTCGATCGTGCGGCGCTTGCGACGCGGCACGTAAAGTATTGGTGTTAGTGGGAAACGCGTCGCGTCGGGCTCCGTCGGCGTGGGGCACGGATGCAGATGGATTGGAGGATGATAGCACGATGGTAGCGGAGGTGGTAGAGACTGGTGGACTTGGAGCGCAACGAGGAGGTCGATGTGCGCCGGAACGAGCACCAGGCCTGCGGAAGGAGGCTGACGGCGGGGTGGGGCGGTGCGCGTTGTCGTCGTGGTCATTGGGCTTGACGGTCAACTTGAATAGGATGCGGTCGCACCAGGTTGGGACGCTGCTTGCTGCTCAAGTCGTACACACCCCTGTCGTTGTCATCTTCCACTGTCCCGTCGGCGTCGCCGGCGAGATATCAACTCGAGTGCGCGAGCAATCTGTGCTCGGAAGAAAACCATCTGGGGCTTTGTAGGGAGATGGAGCTGCACGCTCGCCAAGAAGCAGCATTATTGGGACACTCCTTGAACTCTGGCTAGTGCCTCTGAGCTGGTGTGTGGGAGTGTTGGCTCATCGCGAACGTATCAGGCGTGGAGGTGAGGGCGCGTGGGGAACTCGGCCCACTTGGACTTTGCATGTTGTGCAGCAGACATGGAAAGCCGTTTGACGAGCCACCCAGCTTAAGACCTCTTCCAAGGCGGGTGGAATACCGGAGAGACTGGGACATTCTTGGCCAGCTGGGTGATCTGGAGCGTGAGGGATAAGAAAAGTTGAAAGTTTCGACTCGGACTAAGCAGCGGAGGTCAAGGCGTGCTCAAGTGCGTGACGTGTAACATGTGACATGTGACGGGCACAATGTTGAAGTTGCGACATGCAGCCTAAGCCTGAGTGAGCTCACATTGAGCAGGGCCCATCGCATTCTGTTTTAACTTTGGAATTCAGCTCGTTGCCTAGTGGACTGCACCCCATAGAACTGGACGTCGTGTATGTGTGCCGCAGTCTCATGCGAGAGCCGTGTGACCCATACCCACTTTTCTCCCCACCGTGACCCGCTACTCCTCCAATGACACCCACCATGGTTTCTGTGTCTTCTGCTGCTGCCAGATGTCTGAGGATGGCTAGCATGGCTTCCACCTCTCCTCTCTCGGCATCCTTCTCGGGCCCTCCCCGCACCCCTGCCGCTGGCGGCATGTCTCTGCGCTCAGGGCTCACACACACAAGATCTATGGTTCGCTCGACGAGCACCCACTCGGATTTGTGGGTGAGCTGGAAGGCAACGATTGGGCACCCACGCGGTGGTTTTTTGACAAGCGTAGGGTGCGCTACGTAGACCTAGGCGGCGCGGCACAAATGGAGTGAGGAGCCCGATGAAAACTGTGGCATGTGTCTCCTTTCTCATTCCATGCAGGTTCTAAAATGCAGTTCTTTTCAGTACCCAGACAGGGATACATCGGTGCACAACCCGACGCTTCAACTCCCACACTTCCTGCGTATCCTTGGGTCCTCATCCCTCACGCTGTACAAGCATATCCTCGGCCGCCACCGCATACTTATATATACTCAGCCACCCGTCGAGGCCACGTGCATGCTCTGCCAGGTCATGGCGGATATGTGCTTCGAGGATCAGACTGCCGTTGAGTCTGTCGAAGGTGTTTCCCCACGCCCGCGCCAAAGGGGCAAGCAGGAGGGCATCGATGTGCTCGGTGCCATCATGTTGTGTGATATCAGTGTCCTCGAGCATCCGTTCCCCCAATTGAATGCCACATGCTAATCATCCTCGCTGGTTCTCAATACACCTCTATCAGAGTAAGGTATCGCAGGTTTTGGGGCTCGGATTGGTATCGCAACGATGGGCCAACCCGCCATCGCGAAGATCCAATTCTCCGATTACATATTTCCTGCCTTTGACCAGGTTCGCAGCACTATCTTCCATCTCCCATTACTGACGTTTGGTTTTTGACAACCAGCTCGTGAATGAAGCCGCCAAATATAGGTACCGCAGTGGAGGCCAGTTTAACGTTGGACACCTTACCGTGTGAACACCAATAATGTCTGTAGGCCACGGAGGACTACCATTCCCAAAGTCCAGAAGGCTTCATGGGCACGTCAGGGTTGAAGATGGAGCCACTTCCCGCTCATGATGGGACAACGAGTGCAGACAGATCGTCATCCCGCGCTCTCCCATCCAAGCAAAAGGGCTGTTACTCGCCTCGATACGCGACGTAAATCCGGTGATCTTCATGGAGCCTAAGATTCTCTACCGCTCCGTGATTGAGCAAGTCCCGATTGATAACTTTGAGCTCCCGCTCGAACGCGCGGAGGATCTCATGCATGGTGCTGATCTGATGCTGCTCACGTGGGGTAGGCCCGTGTACCACTACGAGACGGCCCTCAGGCTGCTCACCGACCCGTCTGCCTTGCTCGCGCTGCTCGTGCCCAAAACAATGCGCAGCGCCTGCGTCGAGCTCATTGACTTGCGCACTGTGCTCCCCTGGGACGTCGAGACGGTCATCGAAAGTGTCAAGCGCACTGGGCGGCTCGTGATTGTGCATGAGGTGAGCCGCACTGCAGGTGTCGGCACCGAGACCTCAGCGGAGGTACAGTCCAAGGCGTTGCTTGGGCTGGATGCCCCCATGCGACGCGTTACTAGTTGGGAGTAAGCGTGCTACTTCTCCGCTTACTGGTGGCAATTGGAATCATGACAACCTCACTCAGTACCCCCGTTGGACTACAACGCGACAGCCCCCCAAGGACACGCCTACAGCCCCGACCACGACCACGACCCCTACGACACGCCAACACGAGCTCGGGAGGTGTTGCAGGTATGTTGTTTTTTTTTTGTTTTCGATCAATTTTCATTATACTTAGATCATTTAATCTACAGGACTGGCGATGACAGCAGTACCAACAGCAACAGGGGGCAAGACCAACGACAGCGACGGGCTCACGACAATGAGAATGATGGGCCCATGACACTGACAATGAAGACAACGGGGTGACTGTAAAGGGAGCAAATCGCATGTCATAGTAGTTAGTTACAGTGCTATATCTTCTTGCCCTGGCCCCAAAAAATGAATATGTAAAGGTTAAACACAGCTTTTATGAGAGCTTATAGTACTTTTCATCGCAACGGTTTAAGGACTTCATAAAGGACATCTGGGCTTTAAAAAGTCCCAAGCGACTTTGTCAAGCAAACAGACCCAACGTAAAAAGGTCGCGGGGACTTTCACCTTTTTTCACCTTTTTCACCTTGTTCACTTTTTCACTTTTTTCACTTTTGAACTTGAAGTCCCCTCTAGAGTACTTGGAGTTTTCTTATAGATGAGGTCTTCCCGCTCCAATAATGCCCCACCTCAAGGCAATCGTCGATCTTCAAATAACTTCCTGGCTTTACGAAACTGTGCCCACAAGACCGTGACTGTCCTAGATGCATTGTGAATCGTTCTCTCTGGGTACCCCTCATTACCAATATGATTCTGTGCAGCGTGCCGAGGTCAGCTCTGCACGTTGCACACTCTGCTCTCAGGCTCTCAGCCACTCATCGTTGTATATCTCTAGGCCCTGCCTCCTGTTAGTGGTCCTGATCATGAACTCTCATCTGACCAGCGCCCACCAGCTACAACTTTTACTCGCCCCTACATCGGTATGAACGACGCCGGGTTTGGACCTCCGGCCCAATGCACCAGCAATAATATGGGGTATCATGACCCCTCACCCCAGGTTGTAGTAAGTTACCTTCCTGTCCTCCTCATTGATGACGGCTTGACTTCTCCCAAGGGTCTTGGGGAACAGTATGTATATCGAGGCAACTATGATAGTCACCACGACCCTCTGAGCTCTTCCTGGGACCGAACACGCCTGTGATCTCCCCATCACTCCAGGTCTATCTTGACTATAATTTTGTGCTCCGCTGAGCCCTGTATATGTTTGTCTCTCCTTCTGCACACTGGCAGTGCGTGTACAATTCGTCTGATTAGGTCTGTGGCTGCGAGAGAGACCAAACAATGGCGCTATTGGCTGTGCACTTTCTCCACCTAACGTAGTAGGGCCCTGTCAAAGAACCCCCGGCCCAAGAATACCAGCTAGTGAAGGCTTGAGACAGCTTGCTAGCCAATATCTTCACAACCCCGACTCACGCATCGACAAGGTTCGCATGAGGCGGAGCCGCCGGCCCGCTGCTCTGGGCCCGGCAGGGTCAAGGCACTGATCTTGCTTGAGCTAGACGACATGGTATAAATGTAAGCTCCGTGAACCGAATTGCATCTACATGGGTCGGTTTGTCGAAGTGCAGAGCATGTACAACACAGTCCATGGGCCTCGGGCTGCTTTGTTGACGATAGGATGAGAAATATATAGGTGTTTCAGCTTGTTTCAGAATTCTGCGTCTGTTTGAACTACGTGAAGAGAGAAGTGTGACTGTCGTAAATACATATATACACCTGAGCCTGGTGGCATGCAAAGTGGAATGGAGAAAGCCAGAAGAACCAGAAGAAAGGCACTAGATGTGAAAAAAAAAAGGTTGCACTACGATATGAGCGTGAATCTATACCTGTGTCGGACGTATCTCATGATCCATCCCCGAACAGTTACGTGTATGATATTTCAGTATACAAACACCTACAATGTCTGTGTTATCTAGGAGGCCCACTGGCACTGGCACTCGTGCCGTGGAAGCAAATTTACCTCCGCAGAGCGAATCTCGTTGCTTCCTCTCTTGAAGGAGCCAACGTCGTTGACCGCCTAAGTCGTGAGAATGTACGAATAGGTTTCCTCGCCGCTACACCAACGTGGAACAGTATATTTCTGATGGTCCTGTTGACTCGTATTACCCTGAGTGGATCCCATAAATCTGGTCCTATCACTGTAAACCCACTTCTACGTAGAGCGAGTATAGTGGTCCAGTCGGGAACCAAGGTCATGCCAACCGCCGCTGCTTCAAGTTAGTGGCTGCGGGATGTATGAACACGATGACATCTTTCGGGACCGTAATGTTTTTCAACACCGTGTCTACCGCGATTTTGGTTTAAAAATAAAATGCGAGTCCATGGGCAAGCATATGCTACACGGGGTAACGATATTGTTAACGTAACACTATGCAACCTACCAAAGAATAGAGGACCCTATATAGGGATCTGAATCATCGTAAACGTCCCCGTCACCGGCCAATTCGACATCCTGTACGAGTGCGCGGAGCGACTGTAGCGACTTGAGGTTTATATCGCAATCTAGTATCTCGACGCGTCGAAGGGGTATACCTGCATCTCGGCGCCCACGCAGCCACGCACAGAGCAGCACACACAAAGACTGAGACTGCCCATCGGACGAGTCCCCCAGACTCTCGAGGTTAATGCCCACCAAAGAGAGCGTCACCAGATTGGGAAAGAAAGCGCGCTCCGTGAAGGCGCACTCGATCACGGGGAGCCAGTCAAGACCGGCCTGCAGGTGGGCGACCTTAGGGCAGTGGTCGGACACGTCTGCCCACTCTGCGGGTGTCCATGTGATGAGACCGTCCCGAGTCATGGAGAACGTGCGCAGATCCCTGAGCGAGAAGGCCCTGTAAACTTGCAAAGGGAGCGAGTGAAGGAATTCGTGGTCCACAATACCAAAAAAGTAAAGGTACAACCGGGGTGGCGCAGACGGCGCGAACACTGGCAGATTCGATGAGACGTCTATGTCCCAGACGTCCCAGGCAATGAGCAAGAGGTCATCGCGCACGCGAAGTGTAGAAAGAGGCAACATCGGTGTCCTTGCGGCCCGGAAATGGGCTGCAGTGAGAGAAATGAGAGTGCTGAGGAGATCATCTGGGGAACCTTGAGCAGAACCACTCAAGGATAGTGATGCTGATCCCGGCAAAGAAACATGCTCCAAGATGGCCACACACTCGGGTAATGAGCCTTCGAGGGAGAGCCTGGTCATGTGGGGTAAAGTGACGACGCGGCTTAACGAATCTGGTCGGGGAAGGCAATACCCAAGAATGAGAACTTCTAGAGATGGCATCCCTTCAAGGATGGAAAGGAGTTGGTCAAGTGAGGGTAATGGCACCACCACCGCCAGGCGGTGACGGTCGACCGCTTTTGCTCTATATCTTCCATCAAGTCTGGGTGTGAATCGGGAATAGGCGCCGGAGGGCAAATCTCGAGGTACGTCAGATCGCGAAAGAACCACGAGCCCCAGGGTACGGAACAGCAATTAAGGGTGACGTGCCGTAGTTTGGGGGCTTGGTGAGCAAAGAGGTTGGAAGGAAGGGCGACGTAAAACGGGTGGCCGTCACGTTCGCTCCCGCGCAGCTCCAGCGATTCGAGATGTGGTGCGGGGGTGGTGAGCGCTCTCATAACAGGTACGAGAGAACCGGTAGTGCCATCCAAGACGAGTCGTTGAATGTGTGATAGGTGCCCGCGCAGGTTAATCTCGTCACGGTTGTCAGCGGTGCTCCAGGATATGGACAGAGTGATAGGTTTCGGCAATAAGTGATGAGAGCAGATTTAGACCGTGCTAACATCTCCTCGGCCCATTCTGCACCGAGGTGAAAGATAATTGTCCTCCACAAGGTCGGCCCGGAGAGAGCAACTTGTCGCCAGTGACTACAAACGTGTGTGATGGTGATCCAACCGAGTTTGATTTGGGTTCGAGTTGGGCCTGATGGAAACAGACCGTCTTTTTGTGAACGGGATCTCTTGTGACTGGTTGATTAATGGCGTGGAAGGAGAAGATGCGACAGAGAATCTCGGGAGGAAGTCTTCCAATGAGGGAGAATCTGTTGCGCCTCGTTCGCATGGAGCACATCACCAAGTGCAAAGCAGAGAGTTCATCGTCGATTGCATGGCGTGCAACGGCAAGCTCTTGGGCACTGCCTCGAAGGGATGGGCAATCGAAGAGTAAGAATCGAGGGCCTGCTTGGGAGCTCCAGTATTCCTGGGCGCCAAGACTATGAATATATGAGCGGACGCATACAAGAGGGGGTAAATAGTGGCGAAATCGCTGACCTGGCCCCAGAATCGTTCAACTGCGAATCAGAGTTTATGTTCATTCTCTGTCCAGATCAAGCGCCCGATTTATTTGTAAACAAACAGCGGAGTCCGCTTATAGTCAATGTAGGGTCAAATATTTTGACCACTAAGTGGATTCAGTTGCTGTCGCAATTTATATTAAAATGTACTAGAAATGCCACCTTCGTTGGCGGAGACCGTGCTGTAAAGTGCGAATTTCGGAGACTATTTATTTAGGTAAATCAAGGCAAGTGGCATCGATGGAAGTAATACAAGTTAATTCCAAGTACATACGGCAAATATAATTATGAATTCCCGCCGCGTTCGTTTCCTCCTCTGCGTTATCGCTCTTCCGGTTCCCATGGTTGTCAAATCTTATACGCCCTATCAAGCGTCATTTCACCCCGTTCCTGGCCCTGCAGGAAGCAGAGGCTGTTGATGTGGCTGCCGCATCGGAATCCAACGCCACGTTGGGCCAACGAAGGTGGACAAGTCAGGTGAGCCCGAGACAGTGGGCGGCGGCGACTCGGAGCAAGTTGAATCGGGGCCCTTTTGGAAGCCCCTCTTGTTGTTGTGGATTGCGCTCATAGAGACTGTCGTATGGCTCGGTATCGCTTCATTCAGGACCAAAGGGACTCGCGAGTCCATTCGTGTTCACATTGACCTGGCTTTTCGCAGCTGTTTGTCCCATTGTCCGACCAACGCCCACACCGCCATTTGATCTTTTCACGCTTTATCTATCTCATCCACACTGTGCGGCGTCGTCGAGCTTGTATCATTACTTTCGCCGCTCACATACTGATTGTGAGTCTGTGAGATGGGGCCCGGGCGTTGTGGTGCATTAATAGCTTTGGGATGATTCAGGGAAAGTCCATTTCTCTCGAAGATTACTATACGTCGCTCTGGGGCTGGATCGCGTTTTCGTGTGTGTGACCGTTAGTGAAGCGCGGATGTGTTTCGTGTGTGTCTAACTGGCTGCGCGGGGATTCGAAGTGTTTGCTTGTTAGGGCACCAACACTACTCTAAATAAGGATGACGTCTAGGTATTAAGCCCGACTATGCAGCCACGAAACCACCACTACCACGGTAGTACCACCTCGGGCTCAACACCGACGCCGGGCAGCGACAACAATGGCAGACGGGGCAACAACGGCTCGGGAGGCGAATGGTATGTTTGATGTTTAATCTTTTCTCGTGTTGTCCTCAACAATCATAACACGAACGGTGGACAGCATAACGAATCCCGAGGAGTGACATCCACGGCCCCTCTAACGCGACAACCCCAGCCCCCCAAGGATACGCCTACAGTCCATGCAGGGCCGTGATGCCGTGGGTCCTCGCGCGGTACTTGAAGGTGCCCTCACGCTATTTCAATTGAAGACCGAAGTCGATCTGCACAGCGGACACTGAGATATTCAAGAATACGAACCAGTGGTGAATAGAAACTACTGATGGATGACAGTAAAGCCCCGTCTCCTGCCGCTCCCCTCTCTTCCTGTCTCCTCTTCACTTGGGACGACACGGTACTCTCGCAGCATACCAATCTATCAACACACCCTTCGCTCACATTGGACAAATTCCCTAAAACAAAACGACGAACTTTTACTCTTTATTGAAGCTACATAGTTAATTTTCCACCAACAGCACGCGCAAACGCCAAGCAAACTTTTCAGCCAAAACAGCCTGTCATGGGTTGAACTCAACTTTGTCTGGCGTGAGCATGGATGTCGCACGCTGACGCTTTGCTGAGGGTCCAGCTCAACAGACGAGTTCAACAACGTCAACGATAAAGTTATATACACGCCGTCATGTAGCCTCTTCGGTATCCATACCCACGATACCAACATGAGCAACATCTTGGGGTATAAATCAAGCTTGTGCAGGCCCTATCACTGGCAGGTGGCACGAAATTGAGTAGGTAGGTGCCACACTTGGAGGCAGCAGAGGCGAGAACAGTGAGAGTTGAGGCAGGGGAAAGATCTTGGCAGAGATGGGAGGCCCGGGCATGACACCGGGGTGCGCAAGGTGTGACCTTAAACTACCTCCCACTGGCACTGGCACTGGGATATAGGGCTGCAAGTTACTTTTGCGATGCCCCGCGTCACTACCTCAGGCTCTGTGCCACTCCAGCTCATGCATAACTTATTTCGCGCAAAAATGGTAAGACACGTCACCTGGAGCCAGGGTCCTCACGCTCTAGTAGGACGAGCTCCATGTCTGCCGCACTCGAATACTGTGCAGTGGCGTAACCTCAACTGAGGACTGCTGTGGTCTAAGGCTTCATCGTTGTCTAGGCCTTGCCACCGCCCTCTGCCTCCACAGTCAAGTCACGTGTCGAACTCACGCTGCCGCTCTTCAAATCAAAGATGTTCAACATACTTGTGGGATTGAGGAACTTCTTCGCTCCGTCTACACGAACACAATATCAACTGCCCACGCCCAACATCTGCCATTTGTGGCAATCAACGGCTATCCTGTCGATCTCAAGCAGGGTCTACGCTTGTATTGGGTTTGAGAATCTAGGGAGCATGGTGTCAACACCGCCAAAAGCAGTCAAAGAAGGCATCAGTACCATCACATTGGCAATGGCGCCAGTGGGTCGATGTCTCCGCCAATACTGATCTTAGTATCGCCAACGGTGTGAGCACTGTCTTCAAGGCTACCACCAAAAGAATCTGTGCAGGCCCAGTCAGGCCTGCACTAGATGTACATTGATTCACATAGAACGTACCTGCACGCTTCAAGTTCTCTTGGGGCTGAATCGGTTGATCCACTGGCAACCAAGCAGCGAGAGCGAGGACGGCGAAAGAGAGAGCAACGATGGTTGTTATGAACTTCATAGTGGGTTAGGTTGAGTCACTCCTGTACGGGGATGGACAACACAAGAGGGATGCAGTGTTGCTGATTTATACCCCAGTGCCAGGCAGCTGAGGCGCTGAAGTTCTGTGCTACCTCGTTAGAATCGGGCATATGTCTATTTCGTGGAAACATCCCTTACCCCATTGGCAAACTCTAATAGATGCCTTTGTACTAGTGTTGTCGCAAGCCGGTTCAAGTGGGGAACTTGTTTCCAGCCACACCGGTGCAACCGTGCAACTTGCAAAGCTTGGAAGCCCGCGGACTGATTGTTCCACCAATCACAATATTAGAATTTCTTCCGCAACTGGGCCGGCAAGCCAATGAAAGCTGATGGAACTGAAGTAATCTGACACCTATTGGGGAATAAGGAACTTGCATGCTACCGTGACACCAGTGTGAAGCTTGTGGTTCCAGTCCAAGCCAAGTAGTAACCCCAAGTTCAATTCACACCCGGGCCGGGTAGTGTTGCCGCGGTCCCGGCCCCGGGCCGGTTTTATACTGTAATCGAGTCATGATTGAAGCCGCGCCGTTTCAATCAGGACTTGGTTTGGTTTAAAACCGGCCCGAGGCCGGGACCGCGGCAACACTAGGGCCGGGTCGGTGTCAACTCGACTTGACGGCAACACTACCGGCGCTAAGTCGTGCAAAATGCAGATTGGGAAAAACCTCCTGCTTCTAGTGTGGGACAACACGGGGGCAGATTATTAGTAGTCCGAGTCCAGATGGCGAAACTAGCGAGTGAAACAGCCGAACTAGCGGGTAGTGGTCGGGCGCTACGATATGATGACCACGCACTCGGGCGGCCACTCTCGGGCTAATAACGTGTATTAATGGTGCTAAGATCGAGACAGTACTGTAACATTTAGCTACGCAGTTAGAGAAGAAAGGCCTCTGTCGCTGAATGGACGGATTGGCTCGTACATAGAAGGTGTTGCGCTGCCAGTGGTCGAAGACATACAAATTCCCGAGTGAAGATCACGACTCGGAGTAGTAAGCCACTTGGTGTGATGGATGTGACTTCTACCACCATGAACGCGCTTGAATGGACAACTACTCTTCCCTCTGTTCGTTATCTCATACAATGACTCAGGACATAGTTTGGAAATTATAGAGCCCTAGAACTGGAGCAAGTGAACATAATGTCTCTACTAGGCTACAGCCTGAGGTAACTTATGACCACTCATCTAGCAAAATACAGTAAACGCCGCCAAGGATGCCATGCCAGTCTCACGGCAGCCATTTCGAGTTGACGTTGACAATGATATATTCAATTTGATGATTGGCTGTTGGGAAAGGGGCAGTCCGGTAACTGAGTCAAGCCGAATGAGTGCGAGCGGAGCGCAGCTGAGGAGCAAAGTGCGAGAGTAGCGGACCAGGGTGGGAGAGGCCCGGAGAGCAGCGGACCAGAGTGCGAGAGTAGTGGACCAGATGCACTCAGGTGGCGCGGGAGCACTCGGATCTGCTCCGAGTCAGTTGCGACCGCGTGGATACCGTGACTATGAAATAGCACACATGTACTAGTTAGTAAGCACCCTGTATCATGATGAGTACTCGGCACGGGCAGGAATTAATCATTCAGAGTCCCCACTGGCACTATCTACGCTCACATTGGCATCTGGTCACGGTGTAGCTGAAAACGGTGAAAGCTATTTTACGTAAGGATATCTCGAATAGCATCACTAGTTAGCATGGCTAGCATTGGTGTTGACGCCGGGCCGGTGTGAATTGAACTTGGCTTGGTATTTCCGGAATTTGGCTTCAAGTTGGACTGGAACCACAAGCTTCACACCGGTGTAGCTGGCAATATCAATATTTTCCCATAAGCTTCTAAAAGGTGATCTAGATATCGATAATAGACCACTTCAGTTCCATCAGCTCCCATTAGCTCGCCAGCCCAGCTGCGAAAGAAATTCTAATATTGTGATTGGTGGAGCAACTGAATCGCCGGTCCCGGGCTGCCGGCTTCCGAGCTTGCATGCGCAAGTTGCACGGTCACGGTTGTACCGGTGTGGCTGGTAACAAGTTCCCCACTTGAACCGGCTTGCGACGACACTAGTAGAAAGGCATATATTAGAGTTCGCCAGCATTCGAATGGGGTAAGGTGTGTTTCCACGAAATAGACATATGCCCGATTCTAACGGGGTAGCACAGAACTTCAGCGCCTCAGCTGCCTGGCACTGGGGTATAAATCAGCAACGCTGCATCCCTCTTGTGTTGTCCATCCCCGTACAGGAGTGACTCAACCTAACCCACTATGAAGTTCATAACAACCATCGTTGCTCTCTCTTTCGCCGTCCTCGCTCTCGCTGCTCAATTGCCAGTGGATCAGCCGATTCAGCCCCAAGAGAACTTGAAGCGTACGGGTACGTTCTATGTGAATCAATGACCATCTAGTGCAGGCCTGACTGGGCTCGCACAGGTCCTTTTGGTGGTAGCCTTGAAGACAGTGCTCCCGCCGTTGGCAATACTAAGATCAGTGTTGGCGGAGACATCGATCCACTGCCAGTGGTACCATCGCCTATGTGATGGTATTGATGCCTTCTTTGACTGCATTTGGCGGTGTTGACCCCATGCTCCCTAGATCTCAAACCCAATACAAGCGTAGACCCTGCTTGAGATCGACAGGATAGCCTTTGATTTCCACAACTGTCAGATGTTGGGTGTGGGCAGTTGATATTGTGTTCGTGTAGACGGAGAGAGGAAGTTCCTCAATCCCAGTATGTTGAACTTTTTTGATTTGGAGAGCAGCAGCGTAAGTTCGACGCGTGACTGGAGGCAGAGGGCGGTGGCAAGGCCCAGACAACGATGAAATCTTAGACCACAGCAGTCCCCAGTTGAGGTTACGCCACTGCATAGTATTCGAGTGCGAGTGCGGCAGACATGGATGGAGCTCGTCTTAGAGCGTGAGGACCCTGGGCCAACTCACAAATGTCTTTTTCCAAAACTCGTAACAGGCAACTTTGGCTCCGCCTTGGATGAAATAGCGACAGCGGTAGGCCCGAAGCCAGTCAAGAGAATAGAGGGCCCTTCTTTCGCGACGATGAGACGTCCTCCGGACAAGAGGCTATGGCGCGCAAGCCCAAAAAACAAGTTACGTTACGGTTAGATAGACCAAGGGGGAAGAGGGTAACGTCTATTTAGTAAGCCAGGCTAACAAATGGTTCCTCGCCGCCTGAACTAAGCTGTCTCCGAGTCATATCCGACCTCATCTTCTGACTTCTCATGCATAAGCCTGGGGTTTATGTCCCTGGAGCGAATTTCAATTGTACGGGGTCTTTTCGGAATGAAAACTGGTGCCTCAGAAGTCGACACAGTATTGTTTGACTGGGCAGCGGCTGCAAAGTGGATCGAGCTATGCACATTACCTGCTCTATACTGCGCATTGGAGATGGGTCTCTCTGGCGAGAAGTGGGGCAGCTCAGATGTCCTTTAACATAAACAAAATGACATTTGAGGAACAATCTGGGATCATTGGACAGGCTGGACGTACATATATTCGGTGAGGGATCCGTGTTGGCATAAAGAACGATACAAGCGAGCTGCGCCGAGGGACCTGGGGGAAAATCATTACTATTGACAGCAAGGAAAGGAGTACTAAATACGAACAAAATTGCGACTGCAAGGAGAGCACAAGAATCCTTAAGCTAGGTGGCCTTTCGATGAAGTTTTGAAATCGCTTACCGGCGGTGTGAACGAACATCTGAGATGACAGCTGTATCAGTCACCGATGGAAAGGAACAATAGGATGGTGAATCATACTTCATTCCAAGCGTCTATCAGGCAGAGCGAACGTTCAGCTTAATGCTTGCACGTGGGAATTCTAGACGCACCATTCAAATCGAGAATTAGGAAGACCTGAAAAATTTAACACAGGATTATCAAGAGATAGAAATACACTCACTACAGCTGGCACCTCCGCAAAACACGCCACGACTATCCAGATGATACACTTGGAGGACATCAGCAACCAGTGGAAGAGAGAGGGCCAGGCATCACCTGTTGGTAAAGGAGATACCATATACCAGTTGAAGTTCTGTGTGCATACCGCAAGAGTCCGATCAACATGCTCATCAGGAGCACTATGTCGGCCACTAGAATGGCGACAGCAGCAGACAGGGACTTGTGGAGACCCAAGACGGCGCACGTGTTCTGACTTGGGTTATACAACCCTTTCCCCTTTTATTGTGTGCGTGTGAGTCCAGAAACTCTTAAGGGAGGGAGGAGTCGCGCAAAAATGCCGTACCGTGGCCAAAGCTTCGCAGACACAAGCATGGGAAATGAGAACATGGGGTACACAGTTGGGGATACAAAACGTACTGTGTAACAAGGCTCCAATGCCAGCTAACCACACACAAACAGAAAGAAATGAGACAATTCGTTGGCGATTCCATATTGCGATTCTGGAAGAAAATTGATATGAAGACGGTAAAATGGTAAGAGTGGCAGGGATGACTTGCACGCGGAGAACAATAATAAGAGAGGCGAATGTCCAACTGGCGGTCATCAATACCTGCGGAGGTTAACGCCCCATTCAAAAAAAGTAGAAAATAGGTGATTGAGCAAGACACTCTTACAGTGTTCGCGTCCACAAATGGCTGCGACAAGGTGCAAGTTAACAATAACCTCCTCTAAATCCAGGAACGTGCAATTCCACCTGACAGGAAACTTTGCCACCGTCCTCACCAATAAGGGCTAGGACGAAGATAAATAGACCACAGTAGCGGGTCCCGAGGTATAGCTACTTCGATTTGGGCGGTGGCGATAAATCCATAGTTACGACAACTTACCCATATTGTCCATCTGTAGGGTCGTTTTCCTCTTAGGACGTCCAGCTCAAAGCCTGAAGTAAACACGGTCTCCCAACTGACGTTGTTAGTTCACATCGATGTGCGCTTTCCTGGTATGAGAGTGAGCGCACATGTAGATACCAGCAATGGCATGATCGAGCTTGATCATAGCGACTATATGATTGTTAGGACGACATCAGGTCAATACGATGACCAGGAAACGCACGATAGTCTTTCAAGAGGACGGAGGGATCATTCCAGTTGACCATCTTGGTGATGCTACGTCGATAGAGATTGGTTAAATCTACTCATGCAAAGGCCCGGGCCTACGCAATATATAGGTCAGCCAGAGGCTCTGTAGAAGCGGTGCACAGACATGACTCAACTGATGGCGCGAATCTATGAGAACTGTGGCTGACTTCTTGATTGATGCTCTAGTAAGTGGGATGTTGTCATGGGGGCGCTGGTAAAGTATTGGTCCACCGGCCTTGCGGCTTCAGGATCAACTTCGGATGAATGGCCATCTGGCGGCATGGCCAGGGTTGAATCGTCCGACAGACTAGGATTGCTTATTCACGCTTTTCCGCGCCCTTCGTTTATTTAGAGCCCATACTGTGATGAGGCTGCAGATGCCGGACAAGTTGCTTACAAGGACAGGAGTCCACGGTGAGCAGTTCCATCACATGCCGCGTTTCCTGGGAGTGTCGTGGCCACTAGCATCAAGAAGACGGGGCGAGAAGCGAGAAAGAGGGGAGGGTTTGATAGTGATGGTGATGGCGATGGTGATGGAGATGGAGACGGAGATGAAGGGAGGGATAACTTGAAGTAAAGAGCAAGTGTTATTATCAAGCCAATGGCAAGGCAGCCGTACAAGACTGTGAATTACTGTATCATCGTGGCGTGGTGATTGTGAGGTAAGTCCAGTGACTCATGGTTACTCGATCCGGGCTGCAATAAATGGAAGCGCCACTGACCGGAGGTTATTGAGTAACCGGCCCGCTCGTAGTATCGCTCTCTTCCCCTGCGTCCTCCCAGCGTCCGTCTACTCCATCCACCTGCGCCTCCTAAGCATCAGGTCCGACTGCAGCGCTCCTCATGTGAGTAGCGAAGAAGGGATTTGTCGACACGCTGCAGCGCGTGGTCGCCCACTTCCTCCGCCGTTTCGGGCGCCTCGTGCACAACTGCGGGGCGATGGCCGCGGCGTCGGTCGGCATCTGTCCATGTACCATCATCAACATCATCACAAGTACGGTACGTATCGTGATAAGATAGGCGGCCGTTGCGCAACGAACCTTCTACTTAGTAGGCGCGCGCTACCGGCGGAGGTTAAACCCCTCCCAGCCATCGGCATGCTGCAGGGCGTGCTCTTCGTCCACTCGCCCGAGGGCCTCGTCGACAACTGAAGCAACGGCAGAGGTGGGTATCTGTACGTGACCTCTATCGGAGTATCCGCTGTCCTGGTGCTTCCACCTAATCCCGTCGCTGATGCAATATCGTGGAGCCCATTTGCGCAGAGTTTAATGGTCGAGTGCTCACGCAGTAGCCACACACACACGGCCACACATTTTCCTCATCCTGAATACGTTCCCTGTGCTGCATGCCCCTGTGCAAATAATGCGATCTCCAGAAACAGCGCGGGGAGCATGCAGGCAGGGTTGAGATAGGGGGGTCTCGTCCGCATACTTATCGATGGTTGCAACGGGTAGAGCGAAGGAAGCGTTCAGAAGACGTATACTCTTACCCGCACATCGGCGTCCGTAATTCCACTCGTGATGACATCTGAACTCATTTGATGCGACGAACGCGCATCTTCGACTCCGGAAGTAATACCAGAAAGAAGCAGACTCGGAGGAATCCCAATAGCTCCCGCTTAGCATCCGGTGAGGCAACTTTAACGTCGCGATGTTCGAGTGTATGTTATGTTCATCTCTTATATGCGTGTCTGCATAACTCCCTCCCATCAATTAGACACGTTTGACATCACCAGTGAACGCGCAAGCGACTGACTGAATACAGGGGACAGCGTGGACGTTGTCTAGAAGTCGGTTTCTATTTGAGTGCCGTGGCCTCCCTAAAGCAATGAATTGGCACAATGTGGTGGAATCCCAGGTATCGCCACCTGAATATTGTTCTCTTTTCATGTTATGTCGCTTGTACACCCTTTGGCAGGTTTCATTTACCAGTCATGCAACTGTCCAGAGCAATTTGCGGTTCCGACTGATAGAAGAGCTGATAGATTTTAGAGAGCCCGACATGGATGCCTATAATGCGGGTCATTTCCCTGCGAGCTACTTTACCGAGTGAACAACAAGGGTCGAGATCAACGATTGTATCTGTATCTAGGTCACATGGAACTGCATCATCCACCTCATCACAGGCATATCCCTTCACTGTACGATCTACTGCTGTCCATAGCCAGCTTGCTCTGGCTCATAGCCCATAAATTACATGCCCCAAGCATACCACGTAGCACACATACGTGAGGGCGACCGTAGTACGCGCCGCGGAATACAAATTCGGATTCAAAAAAAAAAAAAAAGCATTCCTCCCTACGATATTGATGCGTTCGAGCGCTGAATCCTGCTGTCCCCACTGATCTGGAGAACTTCTAGAAATCGGTTGCTACAGCAAAGGGCTGTTCCGCTGCGTAATCATCCTATCCAGATTATCCTCCTCTCGTACTCTTCTTTCTTGATAGTTTCAAGCCATATCCTCGGTGATTTTCAGGCTTCCTACTCACCTCCATCACTAAGTCCAATGCCCCACTGGGGACCCGACACTGCATGTGTAACCTCCATCCTGGCAATTTCGGTGACGAAACGGGAGTTCTTCGACCCGAGAGAACGCCAGTGAACCGGTCTACATGGATGTACGAATCTACGATCATCCAAAGACACCGAAAACGTAATTCAACCCGCCAATCACAATAGGAGCGAGAACAGTAACACCAACAGGCATGACTATAGCGTCGACGTGTCCGAGCAAAAATATGACCAGGGCCACTTGGAACGACCTGTACATCATGTCCATCCCGTCAGATGTGTACCATTTGACGCGGTCAATTAAGGTACTCCGGATCCGCGCACTCCTCAAAGATGGGGCGTACCGCCGGACGACGAGCCTGCACTTGAGGTCCCGGATACTTGATTCACCGAGCGTCGCAAGGAGTGCAGCGGTAAGACTGAACGCTAAACTCGCAATCCAGCACACATTCAGCCGGATGACGCGGGATGGTGACGGGTCGATGGCAGGATAAGCGGGGTGTGGCATGGACGAGGAGGAGGCCTTTGGTGCCATCGGAGAAGTCCCTAGCGAAAAGTGTGAGTACACCGCGGCTTCCCCATAATACACCGCTTGTTGTTCCATGATCAAATTCCCAATGTTGCGCATGATGCACCAAGCGAGAGTAGCAGTAATTGCTAAAGCCTACGGCGACGTCGCCATTAAAAATGATAGCAAAGACAGTCGATACAGAAGGACACCAACGTACGGGTATGAGGACTGCACGCATCGAACTTTCTCTCTGCTGTAAGATCCGGTCCAGTGCCTCGTCATATCTTCCGCCCCAAATGTCCTGAACACTAGATGTAGTGTGGCTCGTCCCTACTCCTTTTGTCAACCTATTGGTGTTTATGGCTCCACGAAAACAATATACGCACCAAAGCCCGAAATCCCCGCCTGGTCTACAGTTTCACTTCTATTCATGCCGTGCGTTGTGGCGTCCTCGGAGTCATGTGCATACGGGTTCATCGCGTGAATTTTCGCTTCCCTCCCGTGTAGGTGAATGTAAGTAACGGAGAGGGTGACGTCAGCTACACGTCATTGACCCCTTTCCCCCTTTCCACTCTACCCCAAGAGCGAGCAAGGACGGCACAACTACAAAGGGAAGAAACAACGCGTCGCCCAGCCTCAGCGTATATGTATGGGCGCTAAGTGGCAAGTTAAGCGCTGCTGGGCGTTGAGCGCTTGAGCCACGAGGGTGACCCTCGGCGTTCGCATAATTATTACATCACTCCGGCACTCGCATATCCATGCGGGGCTTTCTCCTCCATCATAGAGCATCCCGAGGCCGCCATCACGCTACTTCAATAGCTATGAACAGTATCTGTACCCCAACCCCACGCACCACTCTGGACCTTGCCCCAGCCAGCTGCAACGGCATACATGTATATAGCCTAACGCTTTGATGTAAGCTCGTCTGATCTTCGAAAAGTACAGTATATCCCTCACCAGTTCCAGAAGCTCCTTGGTGATATACTTTGGGCACCCTTATGGTGCGGCTATTACAGACGAGATTCAAGGCAAATTTGTCGTGTCCAGAGTGAATATGCGTATCCCTTCCAGTCGGAAGTGATGGCTTGGGTCAAGTTCTAAGCACGATCATTATCAATCCGGGTTCATCCACGGGAACGAACACCAGGTGTTTGACCCACAGCGGCCGGCGTACCCAGCGGCCGTCACCGTGTATATGGTTGTTTCCGAGCTAGTCCCCACTCCAGTTTCTCCCATGACCTCGACCTTTGCTTATGCACGCGGGAATATGTGGAAGCACGTCCAATAGTGACTCTCGTTTTTACTCCAAGAAGTAAAGCCAATTATAACTCGGAGAGCATGTCCGAGTGAGGCCGAGGATTCTGAACAGGATCTGCGTGGTAAAGGAATCAGTGGGGTAGTCCCAACCTCAACGCTACAACGGCGTCCGCCGTGCCCGTCAGAGTCAGCCATTGAGCCACCAACACGGCGCCCTCAGGCTCGAGGAACCGTGGCGTAGGCCTTTCGCTTTTTTAGGTTCTTTGCCTGATGTGCTGCCCCTGTTCTGTGACTTCTGTCTGGAATGGTATTTGAATGACCGTTCTCAAGAGGGGGTCCTATTTACTGCCTCCGGGCCTATGTGTCGCAGATACGCCAACACGTCATTGAAGTCCCCCATGTCCTCGATCTGTATGCAGAGGTAGTCCTCGTGCCGCGACCATCTCTTTGCAAGGTAAGCTGCGTGCTCCAAGTATCCGGCTTGGGCACACGCGGATTACTGTATCGAGATCGAACGGCAGTTCGTCGGTACCGCTCTCAGTGCCAGTGCCGCAGCCACGCTTTGATTCCGTTTATGGAAACTGTCCAGTCGCGCAGTGCCCTTGAGTTTCGTGTACAGTAATCTGAGTTGGCTACTCCTAGCGGGTGCAAAAATATGTGACGAGATTGTGAATACGCTGTGCGTCTAAAGACTCTAAAAACTATGGTGCAGTCAGGGCTTGGGCTCCGTCATGGCGGCGACGCTCCTCATCGACCCGATCCCCTTCCTGCTACACTACCCGACGGTCGCATACAACTTTGTCTACCGCCAGCCGCGCCGTGCGAACGAGTGGCAGCTGTGGTACTTCGCGAGGGCGCGAACTGAACGCGAGCGAGGGCCGGAAGGGGAAGCCGCGACCGCCGGCCGCGGTGAGCCTCTCGGGACGCGACCAGATCGTCGACGCGCGCACTGTGCGTGCGTATCTCACAGGAGGTGAGCAGGAGGACGCTGCTGGTGCAGTTGAGTCGCCAAGTCGTTGGGCATAGGACGGGCTCGAGGTGCTTTATTTCCCTGGGCTCGACCACGCGACTGTGTTCGATGTGCGCAAAGACCGTGCTGCGCTCCTGGGGACACTCGGCCGGTTCGTGCGGCTGGAGGAGAATAATAGGAAGTGCAGGGGTGGCTCTACGGATGGTGAGACGAGTGGTTTTGTGGACGCTCGAATGACATTGCTGCTGCTTCTTGGGATATATCCATATACAATACCCTTCGATAGATAGAACGCTGTCACTGCACTATACTTTGGTATTAGAAAGCAACGATATACCCCCTTAGTTTTCTAATCCCCAGCACCCGACGAACTATTCACGTATCTGAGAACCCCCACACCTGCACAGTCCCTGCCACTTCTACATCCTCCACGCGAGCGTCGTCAGTGCTCAGCACGACAACCTCCCAGACGGCACGCGCGGCGTCCCGTTCCACCCTGCTGAGAAACTGCACAACGATCTTGAGAGGATAATTAAGTTCGATGGGGGAAGAGGGAAGTGGTGATTGGGCGAGCCGAGCCGATGTACGTTCAGCAGAGCCCAGCGTGTCCCAGTGTCAGAGGCGGGTATGCTGTCCCATGCGCGCGCAAACTCGAAGAGCGTGCGCGGGGCCGTGGGCTGTGCGCGCGCTGTTGCTGATGTCGGCTCCGCTACTTGTAGTGGAGACACTGATGCTGATGAGCCCGGCGTAGGAGGCTCGGGCGCGACGGCAGGCTTTTTGGTTTATGATGATGCTGCTGGATCTGCGAGCGCTGGAACCTCGCGCGTTTTGAACACTGCAAAAGATGTCCCCACCGACGCGTCCAGCCAGCTTTTTATCTTCGCGAACTTGTTCTTCTTTGAACAATGCCGGCTTCGGCTTCTGGGCGGCTGCCGCTCCCGGCGGTGCGGGTTTTGGGTCGGGAGGTGTTGAGGGCAACACGCACGAGCTGACGGGGCTCGAGGGGTCGTGATTGGTTGGCTCGGCGCCGATGGTCTGAATTGAAGGCGAGGATGTGTCGTCGTCGGTGGTGATTGGTAGGCGACGCCGTTTTGGGGTGGCAGTGGCAGTGAAAGATGGCGGCGGGCCGGGTGGCGGCGGCGTTGGGGACTTCGATAGGCGCGGATCGCTGCGCGACCTGATTCAGAGCAGGGAGAAATGGAACAAAGAAGAAAGGATGCGTACTGTCTTTCCCTTACCAGCCACGATGAGCCCGTCCACGCGTGCAAGCTCGGTCTTGACCACTTCGTTGTTCAGTTCGATCCTGAGTGCCCTTTGGAGGTCTGTAGCCCCCCGTGAGGGTAAGCTTAATCTATATCGGACGTGGAATATATGTCGGCCACGCGCCGTTATAGGTCTCAGCAAGTTTTGTAAGGGCAGTCCGCGCCTGTGCTCTGCGAAAGAATGCCTTCACGTTCTTATTGAACAGGTTGAGGGCGGTCGTACAGTCACGCCCGGCATCCTCATTCCTAGTTCCGCGCACTGAGTCCCAATAACAACACCCCCGGAGTCCGAAGGAATCGGGACTCACTTTGAAGGTTTGAGGTAGGCAGCTGCGCGGTTAAGAAAGAAGGTTGGGCCGGAGGGGTCTGCGAGGGTGTCGATGCGACGGGAACAGGACAGATTCGCGGGTCCCCCGGGTTGAAATTGTTACAGTCTAGGAAGGCGATTGGTGAGGGAAGGTAATGAAGATTCAAGACGCCTTGGTCCCAGCCCAGAAAGAGGGAATGCCGGGGCTCCTTGAACCGCTACCACCACCATGGTACGGATTCCCACGGTATCAGCCGGGGCAAGGATTGATGAGGAACATCCTCGCCATCGAACACCATCGGCCCCCCTACGAGTCATACCAACTCACACCGTCCCATCATGGACACCCGCCCACCGGCGACACTACTATATACCATACAACCCATGTACCGTACCAAACCCCCTGTGAAATATAGACTACTAAGACCTCCACGACCGCATCCCCGCAAACATACTGACCCACCCACGGCACCAACTCCTTGACGCCCCGGCACCACGACTGCCGACCCCACCAGAACAACTAAATCCTAACCCACCACAATGCCACCAAAGTACCTGACAGGACCAGCGATGAAAGTAGTGTTGCCGCGGTTCCGGTTCCGGGCCGGCTTAAACCGTAACCGTCACCTACTTCAAACCGCAACCGTTCCGAACCGGACCGCCCCGCAACTCTCGGTTTGGTTTAGTCATCAAACCGGCAGCTTCCGGTTTGCCACCGGTTTGCCACCGGTTTCTAACCGCCTGTCAGAGACAGTCTCAGAGAATGCAAACAGGACAACTTGAAGTACTAGTAACTCATGAGCGCCATGTCATCCTGCTTGTGGTTCCCTGTCACTTCCTCAGTTTCCACAGGGGCTTCTACAAATCTGACACACCCTCAGCCGCTCAGCATCCTTGGTCCCATGCCCACTGCAGTTGCCAAGTGTGCATGCTCACCCCACGCGGCCCCATTACATATTCCTAAGTGTAACTCTGCGAGGGTTCTAGTGATGTGCCGGCCCGGCTCAGCCCAAGAACCCCGGCTCCGGCCCGGCTTGAGGGGGCCAAAGCTTTCAAAAAGGCTGGGCCGAGACGGAGACCCCAGGGACGGCCGGTGCTGGCTTGGCTCGGCTAGAGCCGCGGCCTTGTAGCACGCGTGATGGCAGGCAGACTTCTCCAATGCGAAGACCCACCGGGGTGCTGAAAATGAGCAACTAGGACCCTTCGATGGTGTGAGGGCAGCCCGAATGTGTCACGAGGTGCATCAGCATGATGAACGGGACGAGGTCAATGTGTCCTCCTGCCTTCCCGCCGTCGCTGCGTCGCAAGTTGCCCGACTCGCAACCCAACACCTCCCTAAGCTCCCTTTTGCCCGTGCTCTTATTTTCTCACTGATCCTCCTCAGTCCTCACACAGACACGCAACCGCTCACAGCTCGCATGGGAGTTGTAACGCGACTGAGCGGCGACTGCGAACTCAGGCGAACTGGTAACTGGTCCAACTGGACTCACTGGAGTAACAGTGGAGTTACTGGACCGAACATGCCCAGCGGCTGGTGTATCACCAGCAGCTGCGACATCGCACAGATTCGCGCTTTCGCACTCCGTGCTCTCACTGACCCTCCTCACAGTGTGACACAGACGCGCAAGCTCCCCTGGAGGACCTCTGTGGAATCGGGCTGATCACCGGATGCACGCTGACGTCGAGACTCGAGACGCTGCGGAAGAAGGCCGTCTGAAGGTGCCAAGGTGGATGCGACCGGGTGGAACACAGAGAAGGAGCGGGCGACTCGGGGGGAGTGAGGACTCTGAGGAGGCGCTGCGCAAGGCCAAGGACGACGCTATGCGCTGTACACAGGTGTGTGCTTCGGGCCTCCCCTCCTCACACAGATGCGCAACCCCTCACTGCTTGCACAGGCGCTCCACCTCTCCCTGGGAAGCACATGTCATATGTCTTCCTCCTGAGCTCCCCTGGAGGACCTTGGCAGATCGCCGGATGCATGCTGATGTCGAGACTCGAGACGTTGTGGAAGAAGGCCGTCTGAAGGTGGACGCGACCAGGTGGAACGTGGAGAAGGAGCGGGCGAGTGAGGACTCTGAGGAGGCACTGCCGCCGCTGCGCAAGGCCAAGGACGACCACCCTTGAAGACGATCGTGACGTGTGCAACAAGAGCGTCAATGTCCATGTCCTCCTCTTCCATCTCACTCTTGGTCTCCATCCCGTCTTCGTCTGTCTCATCCGAGTAGGGCCCACCCGCGCTGCCGACGCCAACTCCGCATGCGAGCTTTGTCTGGTGACTCCGGTCATCAACAGAACTGGACGCAGCGGCGCTCGCAGCAAATCCAAGCACCGCGCCGTGCTCCGCAGCGTACTCGCCGAAGCGCTGCTTGCGATTCTGGCGACGAGACCAGGCGCATGACGGCTGCAGGATGCGGGATTTCTGGTGGGAGAGCTTCGCATTGACCCCACAATACATAGTTTGAGATGTGGCGGATGGCTGAGTGTGGCAGTAACGCAGTAGTTATATACTGGGTGTGCGTGTCTAATCGAGCGTATTTAATCTGTCTGTGAGGAGTACTAGAGTAGTAAACATTTTCTGAATGAGACAAAAAGTTAAGGGTACAGAAGTCCAGACGTAGCTAAGGTCAGCTAATCAGTCCATGTCAGTGTCCATCCCCAGATTCCCCACTGGCTCCTCATCTTCATCGTCTATCAACAAGACATCCCAGCCCTTCTCGCCTGCTTCAGAACCCTCACCATTATCATCGCCATCGTTGTCACCATCCTCATCATCGTCACCATGGTCACCGACCTCTGCTTCAAGGATTGATGATGGTGCTGGTGCCCAGACAAGTAAATCATGTCGGATCGCACACTTAACACATTGTAAAGCTTCAACGATATCCCCTTTGAGTCGGTTTCGTCGTTTGCTAATAGTAATCCCCCCTTGCGAGAAAGCACGCTCACTTGAAACAGAGGATGACATGACGGATAAATAGTCACGAGCCAATGAGGCCCAGGCAGGGTGATAGCGCGTGAAATTAACCTGAAGAGTTATACAAGTCAGTTGTTGGGATATTAGGTTTCGAATCAAATACTCACCCCCCACCATTTAACTGAGGACCAGCCATCTGGCACTTGCTCACGAACGTCCATGTATTCTCAGAAGGACCGCAACCATGGCTGGTTAGGATCCTCTGGAATGTTGGGGCCTGCACTGGTGGCGGCAGCATCGTCATCGTCATCACTAACTTCACGAAGCAGTGCACGCAGCCCTTTTTTCGATTTCTTGGACTCTGTAGAGTCTCGTGTATCTAGGTCCTTACTGAATTGTAAAAACCGTTCCTTAAACTAAGTAACGCCAGTCAGTACATGAAGGAATTTCAGGAAAGCGTCCTCATACCACTTCTTCGACGCATTTCATGACTTCACCCTGGAGATCAATTGACCAATGCTTTTTGAAATACGCCATCTTCTCCTTTGGGTCAAGGACTAGTAGTTACATTAGCAACGATATCAATAGGACAAGTGAGCACATACTCATCGCCATGATGTACGCCGGAGATTCTGTTGTTTTCTCATAATATTCGTCGATCTTCACACATGCAGCTTCAAGGGCAGGGGCGAATCGTTCATACTTCAAACGTTCAGCACGAGACGACCATGCCTTGTGAAGGGCTTCAAGAGCAGGTATAGCATAGTGGAGCGTTGGAGTTTGATCAGACGAAAAGGTGTGCTGCGCATTGTTGGCATGCTAGCAAGGAGTCAGCTATTTGAACCACAGGTATACATGATAAACACACCGTTAGTAAACCCAAGAACATGTTGACGCGTTGCCATTCATCATTGTCAAGTTTGAGTGCACGTATTTTGTCACGTTTTACACTGTCGCTCTCTTCCCAGCGTAGTTCGTCGACAAAGACATCAACAAGCTGTGAAAAAGATGAGTATTAATGGAGAAGAGGCCTGGGATCCTGCATACTCACCGCCTTGTTTCGTTCG
>WTXC01000175.1:0-42239 GCA_022496195.1 Lactifluus subvellereus
GGTGCAGCAGCACAAGCCGCTACGTCGACAGTTAGAGTCGCAGGAATGACGACCGCCACGATCCAGAATGAACCGTTCTGGGAGGAGGGCGACCAAGTTTTTATGCGCATTGCCAAAACCACAGTCGCTCAGCAACTAGCAGAACAAGCTGCCGATAAAACTGAACGCACTTGGGATCAGATCGTCCCACCACAGTACCACGCACACGCCCGTGTCTTCAGCGAGGAAGCGGCACAACGATTCCCCGACCCGAGATCATGGGACCACGCTATCGACCTCAAACCTGATGCACCATCGACACTAGACTGTAAAGTCTATCCCCTAACACCGAAGCGAAGATATCGCACTCCAGAAGTTCATCGACGAGAACCTCACCAAGGGCTATATCCGCCCATCAAAGTCACCATACGCATTCCCCTTCTTTTTCATCAAGAAGAAGAACGGCGACCTCAGACCAGTCCAGGACTATCGCAAACTGAACACTTGGACCACACGAGACACCAACCCGCTTCCCCTCATCCGCGAACTCATGGATCGACTCACCAGAGTAAATGGACAACCATCGCACTTTTCACAAACTTGATATCCGTTGGGGCTACAAAACATCAGATCCGTGACGGCGATCAATGGAAGGCGCGTTCAAGACTAACCGAGGGCTTTTCGAGCCCATGGTCATGTTCTTTGGACTACAAATGCGCCAGCCACCTTCCAATCCATGATGAATTGCTTGTTCCGCGAACTCATCAACGAAGGATACGTCACAGTATATATGGACGACATCCTGATCCACACCCCACGAAACTCGCCCTTCACCGCCGTGTGGTCGACGACGTCTTTCGGTCTCGCCCGAAACGATCTTTCCTAAACCCCAAAAATGCCAGTTCGAAGCTGACTCCGTCGAATACCTAGGAGTCATCATATCCGAAAACGCCATCGGCATGGACCCCGTCAAAGTCGCAGGCATCAAGGCCTGGAAAGTCCCCACAACCCTGAAGGAAGTACGCGCGTTACTCGGCTTCCTGAATTTCTATCGAATGTACATCAAGGATTTAGCACCCTGGCAGCCCGCTCAACGCACTTGTGGCTCACTGTGCAAAGGCGGCAAGTTCTATTGGAACGAAGAACACCAGGAAGCCTTCGAATCCCTTATCGACGCAGTCTCCACCGCCCCCATCCTTAGACAACCCCAGTTTGACAAGCCATTCATTGTCGACACTGACGCTTCAGCGTACGCCATCGGAGCGGTGCTGCAGCAACGCGATGACAAGAACAAGTACGTCCTGTCGCGTTCCTGTCGGCGACCCTCGATGCTACGCAGCGCAACTGGGACATCTACGACAAGGAATTGTACGCTGTAGTGCGTGCACTCGAATATTGGCGACCGTACCTCGCTGGTCGCATCACCAGACCTTGTCCACACCGATCACCACAATCTCCAATACTACCGCAAACCGCAAAACCTGAACCGACGACAGGCGGATGGCACCAGGAACTTGCCGATTATGATTTCAAGCTGGTGCATGTCCCCGGAAAGCGACACATCCCCGCTGACTTCTTGTCGCGTCCCTTTGGTGTAAACCAAGGGGATGACGATAATAAAGGAGTCGTACTCCTCCCCGATTCCCGCTTTGCCAAACTCACATTCCCTGAAGAGCTCGAAGAACGACGCGAAATTATGCGCCTTCATCACGATCACCCACTCGCCGGTCACCCCGGCATTGCTAATACCCTTCACCTCCTTGAACAACAATACGAAGGTGACGGCATGAAAGAATTCGCCGCAGAATATGTTCGCGGCTGTGCGTCATGCCAAGAAAACAAACCACGAACCCACCATCGACACGCTCCCTCCAACAATACCAGTAGACGCCACACAGGGCCCTTCCAAACCATCGCCATGGATTGATCACAGACCTGCCGGAGTCGCATGGCTTCAATGCCGTCCTCACGGTGGTCGATCAAGGTTGCTCAAAGGCAGCAAATTCCTCCCCTGCACTACGAATATCACGGGCGAAGGCGTCGCTGCCCTATACCTCGCCACCTCATCCCTTGGTTGGAATCCCCCGAAAATCATCAGCGACCGGACCCCGCTTTGTTCCCAATTCACCACGGAGCTTTGCCGCTCCTTCACATTCACAGAACGTGTCCACCGCGTTCCACCACGAACTGACGGCGCAAGCGAACGCGCCAATCAATGGCTGGAGCAATATCTCCGCTCTGGACCTCGAATGACCAGACAGCCTGGGCCCCCTATCTCCCCTCGCAGAGTTTGTCCATAACTCATGGCCACACAATCGCTCTGGACAAACACCCCATCAACTCCTCTTCGGTACGAAACCGTACATCCCGATGTCCACTGAGGAAGCTTGGGTGCCAGAAGTCACCGAGCGCTTCAGAAGATCCGGGAAGCCAGGGAAGCAGCGGTAAAAGCGTTCCAGAACGCGACAGACCGCGCGATCCCGGTAGAATTCGAAGAAGGCGAGCAAGTCTGGCTCGAAGGGCGCAATTTGCGACTCCACTACCCTACATGAAGTTAGCGCCACGACGATACGGCCCATTCCCCATCACGCAGAAGTTATCCCCAGTACGTATCGATTACGCCTCCCAGCATCGATGCGTATCCACCCACCTTCCACGTCGATCTCCTCACACGCTACGTCGAAACGGCCGCCATGGACACAATTACGCCCGGCCGGATCCTGAAGTGATCGAAGGCGAGCCCGAATGGGAAGTCGAATCGATCCGCAAGGCAGACCATTACGGCAGACGACGGGAACTCCGTTTCCTTATCCATTGGAAAGGATTCCCAGCCTCTGAGGACTCATGGGTCTCGGCCCATGATCTTCACGCACCTGACCTGGTCGAGGACTTCTATCACACAACCCTGATGCCCCACGAGCGGTCCCACAAGCGCCGGGACGCCGCTTCCCTAGAGAGGGGGGTAATTTCCCTGATTCCCCTTCAACGACTCCCACGACACCATCGATAACGCCAGAAGTCCCTCGATCGCTAGCCCCTCAACCTAACACGAGGCCAACAACGACAACTACAAGAACGGGTAGAACAACACGACTCCCAGCAAGATACGCTTCCTCAAACTCTTCCCCTCACAATTCCAATACAACCTCGCTCATCGAAAGACGACCCCTTGGAGCACGACCTGAATGAAATACACCGCTATATTCCCTCTCAAAGAAACATACCCTCGACCTCCAAATATCCGCACATTCCACATCCTCGCCTCCCCATACGCTATTCCATTCGTTCCTAATTCCCCTTATCACGAAACACGACAAGAGCAGCACGGACGGCTGCACAGCTACTTCTGCCGAACGGACGATTGCCCATACCATCGCTAAATGCCACCATTCCCATTCGAATATCATTACTACTCCGGTACAGAAAAGAAACGACTGGGACGCAATGCCATTGATACCACTACCCAAATGCCACACAACGAACCCTCTCCTACCGCTCCCACCGTCCACCTACCCAGACTTCTACATCCGATTCCCTACGACTATCGACGACCCAAACTTGACGTACCCATCGATACCACTGAAGGTCCACACGATTCGGTTAACGCTGGCACGAGCATTCCTACAGCTCCACCAGGCAACCGAGAGTCACCGGACGCAATGCCCCCGCACCTGCCGAGTACACATCACTGCCGCACATACCCGCCTGGTCATATATTGGGGGACCTGGAAGCTGAACTGGCTATGTTTGGGACAACTGTTGAGACACCTAGACGAAGCAATGAAGACGCAGACAGAACCACCAGTGTCAGGACGACGAACGACCCAACCACATCCACTATCACCCCTAGAACCATTGACGCCGTCAGAGGCACGATCCCAATCACAGACTCCCCATCCACTTGATTAAAGAACCACGACCCCGACCCTCTCGCATCACGTTCACGAATGCAGTCGACAGTTTCCATGAGCAAGCGGCCACTTATCAGGCCCCTTGGACTCAAGGAGAAGTCGCTCGCTACGACGAGCCGATCGCGAAGCGCACTCCATCGCCCTCGCATTGGCAACCATTCATTATGTCACCTGTGATGAAGCTTGTAGAACGAACCCAGACCACGACCATCGACTCCTTCAAAACTCCGAGAATTCGGACGCACTAGTTCCACATTCTGCGCGCCATTGATGAGGGCAGATCACCCTCTCACCAGATGCTGTGTCCCTTCTGATTCATTGATGTGATTACCTATGCATGACCCCGTTCTGCTAACTGATTGATACTCCGACCTGTACTATAAGAACTGCTGACAGCATTGCCCTAGTCGCAAAATGTCTTCCCCGGACTCCCACTCACCTTGTCCTCTCCTCACTATCCTCATCCCCTGAACCGACACCGCGTATCCATTCATCGATCCCTCGACGCTTCCAGGCACCACGTTACCCACGACGACGACGCTCGCGAACCACGAACGATAGAAATGAATTAGAGCGTCGCGTGCAAGAATTCACCCAAAAGGTGCACGAAGCCGGACAACGAGCAGTACAAGCTCGCGAACGATTCGAGGCGCGGTTCAATATGGAGATCCATTATTCATTCACCTACACACCAGAGGAGGACGCGACTATGACTGATATCTGGTGAAGCCGGGACGTCTTCAGACCTGACAGAGGGGCAGTGTTACGATTTCCTTCCCTTTCCCTTTATTCCCTACATCGACCCATGACCAGCATCAAACCCGCAACTCGACTACGATACTGAGACTCACGTGACCAGATACGGAAGGGCCTTCTCGCCCTGCGATCCCTATATAAGGTAGCCTAGACTGTAGTCTCATCTCTAGGCTTGTTCTCTTCGTGCCAATACCGAGCTACGCTCTGGCCCTTGGTGGCTATTGTATTCCCCTTTCATCTTGTGAACCATCAGATCCTCAGGCCGTTTGCCTGACTCCAGATTCCCTTGTACTGAACCTCTGGCTAGGGGTTGTACACATAAGGGGACCGCCACTGCGTCCTGTCTCAAACACGAAGACTCGCAGTGTCCAGGTCGATCACGTGACCTGGCGAACCTTGACCGATACACTCAGAGCTCAAGCGTAACATTGTCCATCAAGGACGGATAGCAGTGCAGACCACCATTACCAATGCCCAGACCCTTGTCAGCGCCAGAAGGGGAGCGCGATTTAAGCCATTTGCGAAAGGACAGAAGGTCTGGCTTGACGGAAGGAACATCCACATCACCCAGCCAAGTGCAAAACTCGCGCAAAGGCGCTATGGCCCCTTCCAGATCACTGATGTCATCTCCCCAGTAGTATACCGAGTCACAATTCCCCCTCAGTGGAAATTACGTCGTGTCCATGACGTATTCCATGCCAGTCTCCTCACCCCGTACATAGAAACTAAAGAGCATGGCCCCAACTTCACAGAACCGCCTCCCGATGTCATCAATGGAGAAGCAGAGTACGAAGTCGAGGCCATTCTAGAATACTGCACATTTGGAAGAACAAAGCAACTGCAGTACCGAGTCAGATGGAAAGGGTACTCCGCAGCAGAAGACACGTGGGAACCTCGGAAGAACCTGAAAAATTCACTGAACCTAGTCTGCCAGTTCCACTGAGATAATCCCACAGCGATAAGGAAAGCCTATATAAGACATGCCCTGACCGCCCTCAAGTCATCATCCCCCTCTCTTGCCTCTACCACGCCCAGCACACCCCCGCCAGCTTATTCCTCGCTCATGACCTCCGATGGCTCACAGAAAGACCAACTCGCCAACAAAGGGAAAGGAAGGGAAGCCCCCGTCGCCCCGGACTCGCCCACGCCCTCCATCCCGAAGAATGACGACACGCCGCGCCCCGTACAGGTCCGTATCGCCACCAGGATATTCACCGTGCGAGGCGACGACAGCAGCAGCGATGACAGCAGCAAAGCCAGCAGCAACACTGAGTGGACCGCCAACGATAGAAGAACAGGCGGACCAGTTCCTGAGCGAGCTTCTCCACTCCCTGACCTCCACAGCTGCGCCAAGTTTGACCACCCCCTCGCCACCGATAATTTTTGTGGAATCTGCAACGCCCCCATTAAGATGGACGACGGCCACGCCACCTGGAGCGCCTCCCCCGTCTCGAGCAGCAACACAGCGACCGCCAACTCCTGTGCCCCCACTTCGCCGACCAGGGTCGATGCCCCCGCTATTTCCACATCCGTTAGACAAGGTACGGACGATGACCTTGCCAGCGCCTTCCAGCTTTTGCAGCCGCCAAACGTCGCTGCCACCAGAACGCCTGCTGCGCTTCCGATGCAGCTCCCAGCCCCTCCTATCCTCCGTAGCTACGCAGACGTCGCCGCCGCCCACACCAATCAAGGAAGAGAGCCCCGCACCACAACTCCACGCACCCACAGTGCCCGAGGGAATCCAGGCCACGGTCAGCAGGACGACACGCTCAGCTACGATGGTTATTTCCTGCAGTGGAATCGACTTATCGACCATCCAAGTGAACGGAACGTTGTCCTTGTCCCCGATCACAACAATCGCCTCGTCCCCGCCACCTACTACGCCCACCTGCCCCGCCTCGACGAGCCCCTCGTCCTAGGACGCCTGATGCCGACGTCCCACATTTTCGCTGAGCCCCTCCATGCTAAGCCGCGTCCCAACGCTCACCTCCCAGCCATAGATGACTGGGACCTCTTCATCCTGGAGGGCAGCCACCAGTACCGCCACCACGTCGACAGGCTGATCGATGGGCTTGCTGACCCCGGAGTCACCGCTGAGGTCCACAGGTACCGCACAGTGGTGAGGAAGCTCCACTTCCAGATCGAGCAGGAATATTACCACCTGCTGTCTACCCCCGAGCACCGCGTCGAGTATACCGCCCTCCAGTTGCAGAGGGATGCTGACTTAGTGTGTTGCCGCCACAAGCTCAGAGATGAGCTGTGTGGCATCGAGGTGCATCTATACGAGGCCGCGGTCATGTCACGTATCGGGCCCAAGATGGACCAAATTCTGCAGCGCCCCGCCCTTCCCTCCATGTCCTACTTCCTACAAGGCCGCCCAGCTACTCACCAGACCGACGTCGTCGCCACCCTCCCCGTCCACGTGCCGCCCCACGTCCACTTCATGAACGCCCGCCCCCTCCCTGTTCGCGATCGCACTGCCATCTATGCCCTCCGCCGCAAGCGCGCCTGTCCCGAGTCCTCCCCCGATGCCAATGATGCCGGACGAGCCTTATCCGGTGAGCCTGCCACTTCGGACTAACAGTGTGGCAGCTGTCCCTTAGGGGAGGGCGTACTGTTACGATCTCCCTTAAGGACTGAGCGGACCGTCTTTTCTTCTGTGCCTTACGATACCTAGCCCGCGTCTCGCCTCATGTTCTAGACCCCGATAGCTATGACTCGTTGCGCTCCACTGGACGTGGAGCGCATACTATACTTAGCCCTGACTCGATCCTGACTCGCCCCGCTCCACAGTGGCCTGTGGGGCTGGTACTATACTTAGCGGACTACTCCACTACCTTTGTTATGACTCGGTAGTAGTAGCATGTGACTCCCCTGTATCAGGCCTATATAAGGGCCCTAGTTTGCGTAGAGTCAAGCCCTAAGCTTGACTTCGTTTCTTAATTCGATTGTCTTGCCTCATCACTTGAGCTTGCCGCTCTAAGCCACCACCCTTACTTGAACTTGCCGCTTCAAGTCGCCTTTCGCGTTCATCGCTCAGCAAGGCTCTGCTTCGCTCTCACGCCTCTCTAAGTCAGCTGTAACAACTTAGCTTTGGGTCTTCGCACCAAGTCACGTGCTCGCCCTACTCCGAAGCACTTAGCTTCACTCTCGCATCAACGTGACCACCGGAAGTGTCACGCTCAGGACCACGTGCTCGTTGCCCTCGCATGTGTTCACTCTTGCCCACGCCCAAGTTGCACAAGTCGTGCTCACGGCCCGTCAAGCCGTAACACCAAGGAATACCAGTGACATGAGATTGTATTCTCAGAAGAGGCAGCAAAGCGGTTCCCCCCTTCATGACCAGAAGACCATACCATCAAACTGAAGCCAGGGGCACCGGCCACAATCAATTGCAAGGTGTATCCACTCTCAAACAAAGAGAAAGTTGCGACAAGGGAGTTCCTGGATACAAATGTGGACCTAGGATTCATTGAAGAAGGAGACTCACCTTGGTCGATGCCATGGTTCTTCACCCACAAAAAGGATGGTGGCCTGCAACCACTGCAGGATTACTGAGAAGTCAACAAGTGGACAGTGCGCGATGTATACCCAATCCCATGCATAGAACAAATCCTAGAAGAACTGGAAGGAAAGATACTCTTCACGGCGCTAGATATCCGCTGGGGGTACCACAATGTCTGCATCAGGCCAGAAGATCGATGGAAGGCCACCTTTAAAATGCCATATGGGCTGTACTTACCAAACATCATGTTCTTTGGCTTAACAAACTCGCCTGCCACCTTCCAGAGGATGATGGATCGAATATTTGGCCCACTAAAAAGAAAATACCCTGGCCTCCTCTTTGTATACATGGACGACATCCTTATAGCGACCCCAGAAGACTACGTGTTGCACTGCCAGATAGTGCATGAAGTCCTTGAAATCCTAGAAAAGGAATCACTATTCCTCAAACTCTCGAAATGCCAGTTCGAACAAAGATCAATCGTCTACCTAGGAATAGTGGTGGAGCATGGGACCATTAAGGTGGATCCTACAAAACGAGATGGCCTGGCAGCATGGCCAAGGACCCTCCAGTCCGTAAAACAAGTACGCTCAACACTTGGGGTGTTTGGATACCACCGCGCATTCATCCTGGGGTACGCAAACATAGTCAAGCCCCTCAATGGACTCTTAAAGAAGGATGTCCCATTCAAATGGATGGAGGAGTGCACTGAAGCAATTGGCAAGCTCATCGACGCCATCTTAAGCAACCCAGTGCTCCAGTGACCCGACTACGAAAGACCATTCTTCCTTGAAGTAGATGCGTCGCAGTATGCCACAGGGGCAATTCTGTCCCAAAAGGACGAATGAGGATGCCTGCGACCGGTGGGGAACGTGTCCCACTCATTTAACCCTGCAGAAAGAAACTACGATATCCATGATCGGGAACTTCTAGCAGTAATCAGAGGGCTCAGGGCATGGCGCCACGTTCTCTTGTCAACAGAACACCCCATTACGATATACACCGATCATGCAAATCTACAATACTATCGACACCCACAAAGGATCAACCGGCGGGTCGTGAGGTATCTTGGGGATCTCACAGATTACCACTTTACACTTGTGCACAAACCTGGAAAGAACAACCACGCTGATCATCTTTCCAGGCACCCCGATCATGACGAAGGCACCAATGACAACACCGATGTCATAGTGCTCCCCAATCACTTGTTTGCACGTGCCACAGACTTAATCAACCTTGAAATGGAAGTAGTAAATGCCCAAAGGGGCGCACGGGCACAAATGACTCAATGGAAGGAAGGGTATACGCTACATGAAACCAGGGAATGCTGGTACCACAGAACACAGCTCGTAGTCCCTAAAGAGAAGGAACTTCTACAAAAGGTCCTGAAAGCATACCATGACCATGAAACCGTGGGACACCCTGGCATTGCTAACACCCTACGTGCAATTGCCCAAGACTTCTGGTGGCCCACGATGAAGAACTTTGTTGTTGCATACGTAAAGGGGTGTGGAACATGCCAATCCACAAAGCCCAATCTAACTCAGCCAAGGCCGCCGATCATGCCAATAGGGGTAGAACAGGATGCGATCCCGTTTCACACGATAGCCTGGGATTTAATCACTGATCTCCCAATCTCAGAAGGATACGATGCTATCTTAACAATCGTGGATCACGGCTGTTCTAAGGCGGCAATCTTCCTCCCCTGCTCAAAAACGATCAATGCGATTGGAATCGCACAATTGTATGCAACACGCATCTTCCCCTTTTATGGAATACCCAAAAAAATCATTTCTGATTGAGACCCACATTTCACCGCCACAATCACAAAGGAGCTCTGCGCAATTTTAGGAATCACACAGAACATCAGTACAGCATTTCACCCGCAGACAGATGGACAATCAGAGCGGGCAAATCAAAGAGTAGAACAGTATCTCCGCATCTATGGGAACGCAGAACAAAATGACTGGGCACAACTGTTGCCCCTAGCCCAGTTCGTCCACAACACGTGGGTAAATGAGACAACAGGAAGCACACCCTACAAACTTCTAATTGGGCACACGCTGATGATCCACACCACTGATCACCAAACTAACGTGCCAGCCCTAAATGAAAGAAAGGACTGGCTTGAACGAATGCGCACGAGGGCCACACTAGTGATCAAAAATGCACAGCACCTGCTAGTACAGAGATCAGAGCAAAAGAAAGGACAACGCCACTTCTCGGCATTCCAAAAGGGGCAAGAAGTTTGGTTGGAAGGCGTCAATCTAAGATTGACACATCCAATCACCAAATTAGCCCCTAAAAGATACGGACCATTCAAGATTAGCAATGTGATCTCACCGATCGTCTATCACCTCGAACTACTGCCACACTGGAAGATACACAACGTGTTCCATGTGTCGCTATTGACGCCCTACAAAGAGACAGAAGAATACAGGGTGAACTACCCCCAACCTAAACCGGAAATAATCCAGGGCAAGGAAGAATACAAAGTAGAACACATTGAGGATTCCAGGCACGTGGGGAGGTGGAAGAAGCTGCAGTATCTACTCTCTTGGAAAGGATACTCTAAGGCACACAACAGCTGGGAGCCTGCAAACCAAGTGCACACCCCGGAACTTGTAAAGGAGTACTACAAACGCAGGCCCACAGCAGTACGAGCGATTTCAGATAAAAAGCAGAGGATGGGACGCTGGAAAAGCATCCTCACCACCTCGTCCATTCCCGCACTCATGCCATCCACTCCTGCATCTCCCATTTACACCCGCACCTGTAGCATGAATGGCACACCGCAAGACTGGCTACGTGCAATCAACGAAGCCTGTGGGGTCCTCCAATACCCCGATGACGCGCTCCAGGCGATCCCGGAGGAGACGCCAGCCCCATATGCGTACCATGTCTGGCCAAGCACCCAGTGGAAGCCGAGCTCCAACACTGGAGCTGATCGACTTCTTTTTGACAGTCTCCAGCGAGATCTCGATTACGGAGCCTGGTCCGACACCAGCGACTGGGACAGCGACTCCCCACCTCACTCCCTCGACACCACCAGCTCCTACTCCATGTCCGATGGGTCTACCGGCCCGACTGCAAACGCCCCCACCTTCGCCGATCTCCTCACAGGGCCAGGCCCTGCTGCCTCGATTTTCGCAGGAGCACTCGTCCAGGCCGCTTCTATCCCTGCTGTACAGGGCCCCGCGTTTCCAGAAGAAGCTGTACAGCTGGCCCCACATGACCCCATCTCACCAATCTCCCGGCTCGCTGCACTCACAAATCCAGGGCGCACAATCTTCGACACCGACGCCCCCATCGATGACACCTGGGCCGCCTTTTTCGAGCCTGGGTGGGCACTCCCTCCTCCTTCCGCAGATGTTGCGGAACCCACACAACTCCCCGCCGATGCCTGAAGCAGCAGCAGCACTGCCACTGCTACAAGTTACCCTCCTGATGAACCACCATGGGTTCATCACGAACATCGGGACAGCACACGTCCCAGCGAACTTGACCCTAAGGCATCAGTCTGGACAAGTTGAGGTTGTGCCAGGAAGCAGCTCCTAAGGGATGCGGCATGGGCAGCGGGGGTAAAAGTGGGGTATTGGGGAGGGCAGATCTTAGGGTCCAAAAACAAAAAAGGCAAGCGTTACCACTGTAGCAAGTGCTCAAACCAGCTTGCAGACCACCGCTTCGAGGAGTGCCCGCTCTGGTGCCAATGCTCCAACTGTTTCCAGATGGGGCACTGGGGCTATGATTGCGCCATGCCACACGTCAGGTGTGGAACTTGGAAGTGTGAGGTCCCGGTCACGCACCGCCACTTCGGGCCCAAATGCCCCGTCTCCTTCTTGATGCGCTACGATAAGCGCACCAGATCTTTGCCGGAGGAGTGGGGCCTAGAAGGCATGTTTGAGGACGTGCCTGTGGCACAGGCGGAGGTGGTGGCTGAGGGACCAGCAGTTGCCCCAGAACATGTCTTTGAGGACACGTTGGACTGGGGATCTTTTATGGACTTCAAACCGCTTCAGGACTGACTTTATGTACATAGATTTGACAACCATGTGATGGCACACCCGCCTAAGAAAGGGGGTGATGTTACGTTTACTTACCGTGACTCATACTAGGTGTCATGTGATCCTATATCATGCGACACATCTCGTGACTCAGCCCATGTGATCCCATGTGACTCACCTCGTCTTGTGACTCCCTACTCATGACTCGACGTGCACACATCTTCTAGTTTCTCTGTCTTATTCTGCTTGGATTCACAGCAACTCATAGACGCATCTACTTGCATCTGGATTGGTTACCGTTCTACCTACGATACTGGTCGCTACTTAGAAGTGACGTGAATGTACTTAGGGCCTTAGCCGAGTGAGGCAGGCCTTGTATAAATAGTGCGGACAGTTGAGCCTGGTAGCCCCAGTCTCAACTTCGTCTCCAATACAAGTTGATCTCTTTCCTATTGTGAACAACTTCCCACTTGAACAGACCTTCCCTTCTCATCTCTAACCCTCATTCCGGCTTAGTAAGCCACATCGAAGCTTGGTAGGACGTGCTATAACGTCTACAAAGGTTGCACCTACCGGAACCAAGTGCTCGGGCATCTCGGATATCTCGGGTACCTCAGCCCACTTAGTTCCAGTACGACACATGGTCACGTGACCAAACGCAGTCACCTGACATCTGAACTCGAGCTCACTTCGAGCCATGGCCCCTTGTAGCTGTGACACCAGAAGCACGACCGCGATGAGAGTGCAACGACCAGCAGCATGGCGACGACGAGTCTGACAAGGGACGACCAGCAGTATGACGATGACAAGGGCAACACGACTGCGACGGGCAACACGACCATGACGGGCAATGTGACCACAATGGGCAACACGACCACAATGGGCAGCACAACCACGACAGGCAGCGTGACCGCGATGGGTATCACGACCACGACATCACGACCGCGACAGGCATTGCGACTGCAACGGGTATCGCGACCGTGACCAGCAGCGCACTGGCAGTTAGAATCAGTATATTAGAACATTCTGTTATAGTAGATTAGTGTATAATGTTTAATAGTGTTCATATAATACAGTTTTTTTCAGTGATGAGACTGTGTTACGATCTCCCTTAAGGACTGAGCGGACCGTCTTTTCCCCTGTGCCTTACGATACCTAGCCCACGTCTTGCCTCATGTTCTAGACCCCGATAGCTATGACTCGTTGCGCTCCACTGGACGTGGAGCGCATACTATACTTAGCCCTGACTCGATCCTGACTCGCCCCGCTCCACAGTGGCCTGTGGGGCTGGTACTATACTTAGCGGACTACTCCACTACCCTTGTTATGACTCGGTAGTAGTAGCATGTGACTCCCCTGTATCAGGCCTATATAAGGGCCCTAGTTTGCGTAGAGTCAAGCCCTAAGCTTGACTTCGTTTCTTAATTCGACTGTCTTGCCTCATCACTTGAGCTTGCCGCTCTAAGCCATCGCCCTTACTTGAACTTGCCGCTTCAAGTCGCCTTTCGCGTTCATCGCTCAGCAAGGCTCTGCTTCGCTCTCACGCCTCTCTAAGTCGGCTGTAACGACTTAGCTTTGGGTCTTCGCACCAAGTCACGTGCTCGCCCTACTCCGAAGAACTTAGCTTCACTCTCGCGTCGACGTGACCACCAGAAGTGTCACGCTCAGGACCATGTGCTCGTTGCCCTCGCACGTGTTTACTCTTGCCCACGCCCAAGTTGCACAAGTCGTGCTCACGGCCCGTCGAGCTGTAACAGACTGGTCTTGGACCACAGCTAAGACCGATCTGGACTGGTCTACACCAGTTCTGCAAAAGACCGATCTCAACCGGTCCATAGACCAGAACTGAACCAAGATGGACCAGTCCCCTTAGGTCCAGTCCGGTTTTTCAAAATCTTAGCTATGGTCTGAACCAGTTCCGGTCCCGGTCCAACAGCAATTAGGCCCAAAAACCAGACCGGACCGGACCTTAAAACACTAAGTGAGGGGGTGTGCAAGGGGAGTGGTCATAGTGGTTTGGATGCTAGTCATGCTGCTAGATGGGAACAACTGTGGTTCGTTTGCTTTAACAAGGAAGTCTGGCACTTCTTGTTCTGGTCCTAGGTCCTCTCAAATGTTAGAGGTGCTCGGCTCAAGCAATAGTTCTGTCTGAATATTTGCTGCAAGATTGACTGTGCTGAAATCAAAGTCAATGCCAACGCGTCCTGAGCCTCGGCTGCTTTCAGGAGATTCTGTGGTAGGCGTTCATTCTTCATTGGTTGCTGGATCAGTGGTAAGCCTCTCCTTAACTGGGGAGATCCTGGCACATGAAAAGCTAGTTTCCCTGAGGAGTGTTGACAGGGGGAGTCCTAGTCTGTATAGTCTGTGTTCTTCTTCACCGATTTTCCAATCGTGTCTGGTAGAATATCCTCCACTTGGTTGCGACCAGTAGATGTTGTACCACTCGTTGTTGATAAGTTCCACAGCAAATTCTGCTTGTCTGTATTCCACAAAGTATGCATTGTGCATACACGCACTAAATTCCTTCCACTGTGCAGTTCCTTTAACTCCTGCTGGAAGATCGTCTGTTTGTCTCTGAGGCGTTACCAAGAAGGCCCTCCCATCTTCAGGGAATTTCAATTGCAGAGATGCCATCATGAATACACTTTTATATTTGTCTGTGGACAAGTTCTTGTCAAGATGGGGAGTCTCAACTTATGTCACAGTTACAAGGGACCGTGGCTCTAAGTGAGCACATCGTTTGGGGTCACATGATCGTGTGGATGTATCATGTGTTCTTGCCATGGCTTGCTATGGTCATGGGGATCAGGGTCATGGACTCACTGTGGTAATGTGATGCTTGTGGCACGCTGTGGTCACGAGGGTATCAAGGTGGGCCAAGATGCCCAAGTACTTGGTTCCAGTAGGTGTGCCTTAAAGCACCTGCTTTGTGATGTTCCACGTGTTATAGCACATGATGACAAGCTTTGATGTGGCTTACTAAGCTGGAGTGGTGGTAGAGACGAAAGGAGAAGGTCTTTGTCACAAAGGCAACTGATTGGGTAATCAACTTGTATTGGAGACAAAGTTGAGACTGGGGATTCCAGCTCAACTTCCTACAGTTCTTATAGTGCTACTCCCTAGTCACTATGAGTCGTAAGTAAGAGTCAGTAGTACTCAATAAGAGTCACTACTATGAGTCGTGTACCAGTCAGTATCAGTCACTAGCAAGCAACTCATAGGGAGTCGCTCTGAGTCACATACCAAGTCGCGTCACATTGCAGTCACAAGGAGTCAGGCATCACATGACATACAGTCATGTGATAGATAAGGAAGTCAGCGTGTCACATGACATATGGTCATGTGACAGTACAGGTCATGTGTCAGCTCGTGAAGCGAAAGACAGAGACGGTAAAGTAGGGGCCAGAAACCGTAACACTTTTGCATTGTGTTCCATTCCCCACCAGTTGCAGCACAGAGCATGCTCCTTCTGGCCTGAAGGGACTCCCAGAATGGGCAGGAGCATGATGTGACATGACTCAGTCACACTTGACACCCACACCATTTCTGCGCTACGTACCTATCCCCTTGGGACTGCCCCTGCTACATTACCATGAACTTATGATGCCATTTGATATGGATACATAGGAGCTGACTGATACTGTACTGCAGACTGCAGAATGATGACTGAGCACTACATATCACCATGGATATAAGTACAAGGAACTTGGGTAGCTAAATCCCCAAGCTTCAACTTGGTTATATCTTATTATCAATCATACTGCACTTGTCACTCCTCTTGTCCCTCAAGTGTGACTTTAAGGCAATCTTAGCTTCAAGATCAATCTTATCACTAAGATTGTGACTTGTGTGTATACTCATCAAGTCACTGAATGCAAAACAAGTCAAGCTTAGTCAGCCTTGACTTAGAGAAAATGAAACAAGAAGTCTCATCAGACCAAAGGCCCGATTGAGCCTTAACAGGAAGGGTCACAGGGCATCTATTACTAAGTGAACTGTGCTAAATTATGGTGAAGTAGATATTTTATTTGTCATGCTATTCATTGTGGGGGAAGAGCCAACTTCTGAGGTGAATTTAACCCATCAGCAGGTTGATACAATGGCCATCATTCACCTGACATATTGGGATTGACAGGTGAAGTTTGGTTGGGAGTAACAGGTGGCACTTTCACTATTTTGGTCTTCATATAGTGTTACAAGGCATTACAATTTTCAGACCAACTTGCTGGTGGGTTTGAAGGGCAAAAACATGCAATTCTAGGGACTGCAGACATGCAGACCTTACATTGAAAAGCCACACATTTGTTAGATAACAGTCATAGTGCAACAAACCCTCGTTGAGGCTATTAGAATGAATAGAAGACAAGTGAAAATATGGTACAAATGGTCCAAAGGCACAAGGGTCCTGATCTGTCATACACCAAATACACCAAAAAGTGCAATAATGTTCTTATGCTCATTCAATTCCCAAAAATCAAGAGGGGTTTCTCTTCCTTTCCGAATACCAATGCTGTCTCTTCTCTAGATCTAAGTAGCAGTCAGCAGATTGACCTACCAACCTGAAATATTTGCATACCATGGGCCCACATAGCGGCTCCAACTCGATTAGATACTGAGAAGATTAAACCAACAAAGGGGAGTGATTCCAAAAGTGCAGCAACAAAGCCGAAAGCTGACCATGATTGGACATCAGTCAAGGCAAGCATGGCAATGATGGCATGGCTTGAGTGTTTAACACTCACAGCGGTAGTCCCACCTATGCTCCACAATGAAGACTGCGATCTGCACCTTTGTCATTTTCTTTGATTGGAAGTACTGCACGAAAGCATGGATCAAAGGGGTGGTGTGCCGACCAGAAAAGGACGAACGGGCTTGTGGAGATACCGGGCAGTGTCGAGCGCCTTGAAAGCTGCTGCGACAAGCAACCCACCAACTGGGACAACATGCAGCAGAATCAGAGCGACTGTCGGCGCAAGGACGTGGTCGAAAACAACTCAGACAAGCTAGAAGCTATACACCAACTTGAACTCACTGCGCTTGACAGCGAACCTAAACACCTTGCTCTTCGCTTTCACGAGTCCCGCCCACTGGTCGACGTTAACCTTGGGCGGTACATCCCATTCTTCGACATAAGGTTTCCAGAACGTGGACCCTTTGCCGCGTGACATGATAGTTTGTTCCCATGCGTGGTCCCGTGCAATGCGAAGGTTGTGTGATAGGAAGAAATGAAGTATGAAAGTGACTTGGGAGGACAAAAATACAATAGTGGTCCCTAAAGGAGCAGGGCATGATCAGCGATTGAGACGGACAAGGAGGTGGGGAGGAAGCGAACAGGTGGGTATATCGAACGGAGGCCTATACCCTAAAATTGTGTCGTTCGCGTGGCCAACAACATTCGGGGAGCTGGTTGCAGAGCGACAGGAAGACACGCAAAGAACCCAACGAACAGATTCACACACTTTAACCAGAAGGTCTTAATAAGTCCACGCTGAATGGAAAAGGTCAGAAGTAACTACGTGCACAGGGCAAGGTTAGCTCGTCGGATAGACACTTGAGAAACGACCACGGACCCAGACACAGCCAACACCAGCGCCCCTCAAGAAACCATTTCGACACTTTTTCCAGATAGGAATAAAGAGGGCTTTGTCTGATAGGAGACGGTACGCGCCGACGACGACATATGACGGTGGAAAGCCCAGCCTCAGAGTTGCACGTTGCAGTGAGTCTGGTATGTCCGTGTTCCTTGGAGGACCTGAGCCATCAGATGGGTCTTCCAGGAAAAAGTTCTCGTCTACATTAAGTATGGACCGCGACATACTGTGTTGAAGTGTGTTGGTGAATCTCCGAGTCGAGTCTGAGTCGGATACGTGGACTCCACGCTCCGTTCAAATCCCGCAAACATGTCTACCGACCACAACACACCAACAATCGATATAAATACACTAAAAACTGCTTCGGATATTCACCTGTTCAATAGTCAAGGCACCAAGGTCAGATTTGGCGATGTTTTTGCCGACCAGAGAACCATTGTCGTCTTCATTCGTACGTACACTACTCCAGCAGCGGCGCGCATGGACTCGGATTTCACTGTCACTGACAGAGTCTGACTTTCCTTTGGTCTGCAGGTCATTTCTTCTGCGGAGTAAGGCGCCTTATCCTCATCAACTACTATGCTTAGTTGATCACTCCACTATTGCGGACCATAGAGCTGCATGGTGCGTATTTTTATGACTGCGTACCATCATACTAACACCACGCGTGCCACAGCAATATGTTGCCCAGATTTCTACCGTTCGCGAGGGTGCCCTCAAGGAAGCGTCTACAAAGATGGTCCTCATAGGCTGCGGGGATTGGACGCTAATCGAGAACTACAAGAGCACGTTGCTCCCTCTCAAGAAAAGCCTTGTCCTCACGCACGCTTCGTCTCACTTGCAGAAGATACTGAATTTGAAGGAGAGATCTACGCTAACCCTGACAGGACACTTTACGATATTCTTGGCATGATCTCGAACCTTCAGGTTACACCCAAGGGCGAGGAGAAACGCAGTTACCTGAAGCGCAATCTGCTCAGTACCACTTTGCGGAGCATCTGGGTACGCCACTGGCAGCCTTGTTTGTATGAACTTACATCTCAAGCAATTACCCTTCCTCGCAGCGTGGCCCTCTTAAGAGTCCATCACATATCGGAAAGCAGGGAAACATTTCGCAACTCGGTGGAGACTTTGTTTTCGGACCGGGCATGTGTTCTTTCGCCTTGGAATGTTCATAGAGTTGACCGCAGTCTCGACCTCAGGTACAATATGTACATATTCGTCTCGGATGAGGCATACAGAGGACCGTACGTCTTGACTGAACCGACCTTTACTGAGCATCTCCCGCTCATCTGCGTGATCATAGACGTTGAAGTGGCAGAACTTATGAAAGTGGCTGGCGTTACCTATCCCTAGGGGGTTTATTCCCTGCCTCGTGGGTGTAGCATCCTTTACAGAAAATTCTTATGATATAATATCTACTATACGCCTCCATCATCGCGTGCCGTGCTGCAGGTTCTCATGCATTCAGGGACCGGAACTTTAGGTGACAATCGTATAAACATCACTAGTCCAACAGGTGGAATAACTTGGCAGCGTGTCAGACAAGAGGAGGATCTGAACCTGCACTCCCAGAGGGTGACACACCGTTGTTCTTTAGATAGATCTCGGGAACGTCGTCATACCCACTCAGCTACAATGTCAAAAATACAGTAAGGTCTATATCATCGGTGATGATTTACGCGGGGATCTCAGCGGGACACGGGGTAGATCAGGAGGCGAGCATCAAATAGGAGTACAGTACACGTCAATCCCAGGCTGCAAGTAGGCTGGGAGCACTGTCGAGCCCTGCGTTCAAAGACAGTACTTGAAGTTAGAGGTTTGGGAGTCCAGACTCCATCGACACTGTGCCATGACGTGGTATCACAAGCAAATGTGATCGCTATCTTATGCTTCAGAGTGGTATGTCTGCTCCTTAAGAGGACACGCCACGTACAGTACAGTAGAGGAGCAGGTCGAACAGGATATAATAATTTTAGTAGGGTGTCTAGCGTAACTGGTGCCGACGTAAACGATAACCCTATTGGATGGCAGGTTGTCAAGATTTTTCATTGCCGATGAATAACGACGTGATGGCTAGACTGCGCTCAGCAGCCATTCCGCCCCCCGAACGATCCCAGAGGTCTACAGTGTAGCCAATGACCGATTTCCGCGGCATGTGGTCACAGTCTGCGCGAAGTACTAAAACCCGCTAGCGAACGTTCGTCGCGTCAGCTGGCTCCGCTGTGCTGGGGCCGACGAACAGCCATCCTAACATTCATCCGGCTCTGCGTACCTGCTTAGCCAAGTTCGACTCCGCCGACTTGCACAGATATTTTAAGAGGAAAGGGTGATACTTCAGAGTTTGTGATAGGGGGCACGGCGCCGCGACCTTGCTCGGAAGAGGTGTGGCTAAGCATCGTGCGCAGACTCCTTGATAATGTTGCGGCGAGGTTCTGGTTGAACTGCTGACGCTCTGCATCAATGAGAAGTAATGAATGCCATGCCCTCTCGCGCGTGCAGAACTGAGAGGTACGTCTTACCTTGTGCAGAGTTGGGCTGACGTATCTCCGCGTTGATAATCCTAGTGTACAAGATTGCCCGGGGCTATGGGGCGGGGATCAACATTGTACGTACCATTGCTCCCACGCAACTTCCTCCTGTACAGTTAGAACAAATCAGGTTAATCCCTGTGCGGTTCCACCTGGGAGGCGTTTGACGCGCCTCGTACGTTGTGATCCCAAGCCACGCCTTCCTTTGGTCTTTTTTTGAAAGTGTGACAGAAACCTTCAACAGTTGGTATGAATCGTCTCAACTAGATGAAAAAAAACAAACTCCGACGAACCTGTCCGCGTTTGAGCGCAACGTTCTCTAGACCTTTCCAGAATGTGTCTACCTTTTCCTCAACCAGGCGTTCCATGGCCGGATCTGCAACACCGGGCTGACCGCGTACAACACCGAAGTGAGGATAGGAAAGCGTCGGTAGTGTCAATAGAATCCCGCACCATAGTCACGTCGAGTACCTCGAATGATTGTGGTTTGATAGTCCCGAAGAGGCGATGAAAGAGAATTGCATGGAGAAGAGCGCGCAAGATCTCCCGAGTATTCTGGCGGTCGAGAACCTATGCGCGCGAGCGTAAAATTGGTTGCCCTCGAAGTAACTGGAAGTACAAAAAGGATTAACTCACGATGTCTATCGTTACGGTCGCATGAGTGTTATTCATGGTGCAGAGTCAGGGGATGAGTCGACGCTCGTACCAGCCAGGTTTCCTCAACGCGGGCATTGCCGGACATAAATCGTGTGAAAAATATTACGACACCAGCAGGATTCGAACCTGCGCTCCCAAAGGGAAATAGATTTCTAATCTATCGCCGTAACCACTTGGCTATGATGTCTTCTGAGTTAGGAGCGAATGTTCATATCTATTATCACTTATAGTTGCCATGCATGCTTAGATTAGCCCACCCCAAATGTCTATGCCCTACGATGGTTTTCTCGAGAATGAACATTTTTTCATTACATGATAACTAGTCACATGAAGTGTACTTCACGACTGGTACGATTAAAGCCTCTGGAGAGACGATGGTACGTTGCAAAATGAACAAGACTCATACAAACAGACATCAAATCTCGCATCCGAGAAGAGTTCAAACAAGAGTAAATCTATATCGTCACAGTTAGTGGCGCTAAATTAAAGTCACCAATCTCACCCGTCTGAATGCCAACTTTCGCCCGTTGCAGCGGACTCCGCGCGCTCCTGCACCTTGGTGGCCCACCCAGAGGGATGACCGTGCTCAGGTAGTATGGCCGAGTCGCGCTTCGCAACAACCTTGAATTGGCTCTTACGCTCTGAGCCCTTCGCGCTGATGGTCTCCTCGCCGTCCTCTTTCTTGCGCTGGAACGCAGCACGCAAAACGTCCGTGCGCGAACTATCCGAGGAAGCACGCGCCTCATTCAACCTGTCCCGTACCGCGACTAGCTGCCCGTCAACGTATTCCATGCCAGTCGTAATGGCGTCTGCAGCAGCCTTCTGGATCTGTTTCTTAATCAGGGCTGTTGCCAGCGGCCGGAGGGTTTTGTAAAGAATGTCGTGCTTTGAATCACGAATAGAAAACTTAAGTGAATCCACCTTTACACGGACAGCCTTCACTTTAAAGACGGACGACCTGTCATTGTCCGCGGAAACAAGGTGAACCGTTGCCTGCTGCGTCGTCAATATGAGGCCGTAGGGAGAGAGCCGAGAATACGAACAGTAAGACCATGCCCGCCAAGGAGCACATCGGCTAGTCCTGAGTCGGTCAGCCTTGGGATGCCACTCTTCTTGCGAAAGTAAAACGCAACATCGCGCATATCCGCTTGGATGTGCCCGAACGTGAGCGTCAACTCGTGATGACTGACGTCGTTGATCGTGTTGTACGGTGAGAACTTCATGAGGTTGTGCGTCTCGATTGAGACGATGTTCGGGAAGAGGTTGCGACCCTGCAGAGTAAGATTCTCGACTACAAGGTCCAATGAATCGTCCGTGTACTCAATGCGCGGAATAGGAATGTGTCCGACCTGCCAAATGTCAGATTGCTGATTAACAACACACCACCAAAGGATTCATACACGATCGATAATTGACGGTAAAATAACCCTTCGGATATCTGTCCAGAGGTCGGATTTGAACTTCAGACTACCTTCATCATCAAAGAGTAGGTCACGGGTGAGGCGCGCCCAGTCGTCACCAAAGCGTTTATTGAGGGGATCTTCGCCCATGGCGCTGAACCAGGTGCCAATTGAATCAAAGAGGCGGTCGAAATGCGTTTTATACTTCTCATCGTAAAAGCGGCGGCCAGAATCGCGAACTTGACGACCTTCGGAGTTGCACACAGGTTCAAGAACGTAGCCGGGCTCCAAAAGTACCTTGCGCGAGTAGGTATCGACCAACTGGAACCACTGACGGAATTCCTCGTCATGTCTTGCATCGTCGATAAGGTCGTTTATGGCATTAATGATAATATCCATGCTTTTCCCATTAGCGAAGCGCTCCAGCAGCGTACGAATTTGTGTAGTTGCCGTCCAGAGGACGTTATCCTTCGTGAAAGGATTCGTCAGTGCTGGTATGGCGTTATTGGGCGAAATATACATACGCCTGCAAGTCGACTTCCCGCCTCCTTCCCTTGATGAGCGATATGCTTTCCATGGCTACCATACTCCTCAAACACACCAAGAAGCCAACGAATGCTCTCCTGGTAGTCATTGTGCTTTTGACATTCCAAAATTGCCTACTCCGGATTATCAACGAACGTGGTAGAGCCAGACAGTCAATTATCCACACCTTTTTGCTGCGGTATAGAAATTGGTCACGACGACCCTCTGGAAAATAATATTCTGCAAGGACTTTGCGACTTTGTTCAATCTTCTCGCGCGCGGTACCCTTATGTTCCTGGGGGACGCGGTCGGACAAACCCTCCTTTTTGGCATGATTAAGTATTGGGAGGTATTATAGACTCGATATTCACCTTCAAGTTCTGCAAGCGACCCTTAAAGCCGGAGGGTTTGGCATCTGCGTCGGCTTTGGGGTTGATTGCGTCGCTGTAAGGGGGAATTAGATGTATATAGGAACAATTGGACAAGAACACATACCCTGAAGCCGCATCAGCCTTCGTGATAACGGCATCCTGAGCACGATCGCGCGCCTCGTAAATATGGTCCCGCGCGTCGTGGGCCGCTTGGCTTGCGGAGCGCACTTCGCCGCCGTCCTTATATTCTGCTCCTTCATGGGGGTCGTAGCGGACGGTAGTGTTTGATCTATGGACGTTGAGCTCCGCAACGGGTGCCTCGTTAGGGCCAACTTGCTGCCCGCCAGCCGTTTCGAACTGGTCAGGCGGTACAGGACGATCGACGTTCGTGAGGGAATCCGGATTGGGGCGAACACTCTCGGCCACATGAGAGGCAGCGCGTGCGAGGATGTCACGGCCAATCACAGAGAAGTCGGAAAGAATTTTGCGAACTTCGGAATTTGTGGCAATGAGGTTGCCCAAAGTACGAAGGTGGCGGGCGGCTGTTTCATCATATTTGGTAAGTGAGACGACGGCACGCATAAACCTAGAGACCTGCCTTGACGGCTGTCATCTTGAACCTTCGACTTGTCTACGGGAAGTTCCTCATTCGGATCCTTCTTCGCATTGCCGAGGTCCACGGTGTTGGTGTTCCACATGAAGTTTTGGAAGAGCTCATCTGCATTCTTCTCCCGGACAATGAGGCGAGCAGTCTCGATGATATCGCGACAGTCTTGAATGAGCTTGCGGCCCTCGGGTGAGAGCTGGTCCTGATCTACGGGGGAATGCGCGAGGACATATTGAAGAGCATCGTCAATTTGCTGGTTAGAAGGATAGCGTCCCTGGCGGAAAGCCTCTATGACACCGTAAAAGCGAAGCTAAAAAAAGAACGCATAGCACCAGTTAGAGGGAGGAGGGGTACGGGATAGAGCAGAGGTACTTTGCGGTCCACATCAGCAATCTTTTCTTGCCTATCTACGGGAGCCGAGATGGCGTTCTTGCTGGGATGCTCCGTGGTATCTCTGATAGCGTTCGGAAGAGACATGTTGGCGAGAGGGGAAAGTTCGATCCATCTCTCTATATAAACCGAGCAGAGACGACGTCACCTTGAGCGGATACCAACTTTCATTCCACAGAGTGATGTCATTCCTAACAAGGTATGTTTCCACTCACGTGCCAGTATCAACGAATCATGACCGCGGCGTTCCCCCAGTAGCTTACCTAATTGCCCCTTCGCGAGCCAGACTCACGCTCGCCTGCCGTGGAAGGCTTTGACAACCATGTCTGTCCCCTTTGCTGACCTCGATTCCGATGTTTTGTGTGCGGTCATCGAGCATGTCTTCATGCCTCCTAAACTTCCCCAGGCTGCCCCGGGCGAGCAATTTGAACAACAAACGAATGTGGCGCTATGTCACATCCTCCTAGAGGCCGCCCGAAAATTTCTCCAGAATCTCCCATCTTCACAGCGTCATTTATGGATGCAGATGGTCAAGATGATGGAGCTGACCCGTTCGGCCGCAAAATCCCCGTTCGAGGAAGCTGACCTCCAGCGTGTCTTATCGAATATGGCCGTGGGGGGTGCGTCTATACAACTTGCACCTTGCACCTCTCTCATTTGTCTATTTTCCATCAGACGTATTTATCATGCATATCCGTGCGCAGAATGCTGCTATCATCGTACGCAGGCTTGCTCTCGCCGACTTCGTTCAATTCGAGATGTTTGAAGTCTCACCCCTGACCTCTGCCGTAATGTCCGCCAAGGGAAAGCTCCTGTGCTCGTACCCAGGACCTGCAATTCAGGTGCCTGGGGATATTTTCATGAATGAACGTTTTCTCCGGGAGCTCTCGTCCTTCCTCGTGCAAATGGACATCGATATCTTGGATTCTACCCCCACTACTTCCAAGGCAGGATCTATTGTCTACGAGGTCCGCGAGAGTGCCCATCCCAGGTATATATCGGAGTTGTTGGTGGGAATACTCAGGGGCTGTGGTCAGCCGGCAGTCGTGGATCGCATCACGAAACGTCTAGGAGACGAGGTACTATGGCGTGACGCGTACAAGCCTTGGCGAAGATCCCCGTTATGGCTTATCCTTAGAGTCTCCCTTCAGTCCTCCTTGCGTCTCAGCAACCTTTACAAAACTTTCATGCTCTTCTTTCACGCCTATCTTCTCTGGATTTGTACGCGCCGGCATTTTCCAGGCGAGTTACTCTACGCAATGAGGGTCAAAATGGCTCGGCGTCTGTCAAAATTGGGTCCCTCCGTGTCACATCACCTTTATGAATTTGTTCACGATACTGCAAGAGAGACCGAAGCACATCTTCAGTATAGGTGGTCAGCTTTCCAAACTATTGAGTCGATCTGCCCTCCTTGGCACCCCGAGAGGCTCGACTTAGTTGCAGATTCATGCATTTCCCTTGACACGTCATTCCATTACCTCACAAAAATGCATCGTTCCGCATCACATAGTTTTTTGCCCAAACGCTTTACCCCCTTTCATGGATCACGCCTCTGTAGCGTCCACGATTTCACTCAATGTACGGGCGATCAACTCGCAATAGCTATTGCCGAGGATCAGCGCATCGCCCTCGCCGACTTCGAGCTATCCGTGGAAATTCATTTGGACTCTTGGGTCGCCGCATCTTTACACAACGACGATGCTCCGGATGTGATTGCTTCATGCATCGGGCAGTATTTTGCCGGTGCGAAAGACCTTTATGGGGCCAATGCTGAAGACAATTCTATTATGATCCTAACCATCATGGATCTCTGGGTAGCCCTGGACACCCTCGCAATCCAGCGATGTCCCTTACTGAAACAATATTCTCCCGAAATTCCTCCACGATTCCTCCAGTGCTTACTCCTTCATCGTCCCGGTTCCCTTAATCGTGCCTTGATTATCGAAGAGTATCTGTGTCGGCGGCACAAAGGGGCTCTGAATGTTACATCCGTATTCTCAAACAGCATTACCGATTCATGTTTTGCTATCCAGTATTTTCGCACTTCCGAGAACCTACAACGTCTCTACGACAATATTGGCACATATGCTCTGCAAGAACGGGCGGCGAAACGCGCAGAACTAGCTTCTCTGAATCAACAATCGAAATCACTCTCCAGCATGGCTTCTACGTTGGATCACGAGCAGTCCAAGAACACGTTGGGGCATCACATTCACACCCCGACGTGCCAGAAATGTAAACTAGAATATCGAGCCAAAACATTGAAAATCCGCACTCATGAATGGCCGCTACCCCCTTCGACGCTGGAAGCACAGCTGACAGTGTTCGAGCTGTCTCCGCCCCGCGCATTCTCCACTTGGCGCGACATAACTTACATGATTCTCCGCGATATTGGGATGTCCGGGGTCCCCAATTCCCGGGATCAACCAAAAGTTATCTTAGATTCCTTCTCTGGCCTCAGTAATTGGGCGGTGCGACGTCATCCATCTCATCGAATCACTGTTGGTTCAACGACGAAGTCATTTTCTGACCAAACTCACTATAAGATGGTTGGAATCCCGGCCGAAGAGTCCTCAGTCTTAGTTAACAATGGACTATCGCTGAGGCTATTTGACCGTATTCGTAAATCCTGGGTGGTGGGGTCGTTCTTTGAGTCTAGTGTCGAAAAGTTGTGCACACCGCCGGTCCCTGCATCAAGTTCATATGGTCACCTCCATCCTTTTGTGTCTGGGACTCAGCATACTTCAAATGAGGTGATTGCTGCCCAGTCTGATTGCCCAAAGGACATCAGCCTGCATGAATTCATTGCATTCGCTGGGTTACGTAGTGGTCCACTTTTGCAGTGGTTAAACATTGCAAAGGAAATAGCATCACCTTCTCTCTCGTTTCGTCGTGAGGAGGTGCACACCTTGCTTACCCAGGCAGCCTGGCAACTCGGACCACTGAGAGATGGGATTCGCGAGTGGCATGTCGATCTTTGTGCTTCTAGCTTCGGAAAGGCCCTCCTGCGCGAGCTGGAGTCCCTTCTTGAAAAGATACAGACTAATTGGCTAGAGGAAGTGACGGTACGAACAATTGGTGAGTCCGATATTTCTGCCTTGCATCTAGTCTAAACTGTTTCCAGCTCTCCTCAGTTGTCGTCTTTTGGCCTCCACGAGGGATCAAAATATTTCCGATGGGGCGTGTGGGTTGTTGCGGAAGGTTCGAGATTTGACATATCGGTGGATATGTGAGCTCGGCAAGAAGTTAGACTCTACTCAAGATGAAATATCACGGGCAGGCCTGCGTCACCGATTATGTATGCTAGCAGTGACCTGCTTCTCGACTCTCGACGTTGGCTTGGAGCACATCTCCTCTATCCTCGCGAGAGATGAGGACTTTTCTATCGCCATACAGTGCGCGGTCATCGTCCATGATAATACGCCTTCATCTCTTTCGGATGATAGCTCCCTATATCTCACCCGGATGCTTAATCGTCACCGCCGACTACTTCATTTCCTGGAGCCCCTTTTCAGCCAAAGCATGTCGTCCGCCGCCGGGGAAGCAATACTTTCACATGCGGGTGGCTATGATCATGCTCTGACACGCTTGTGGCTAGCTTATCACCGGCGTATTTCCTCGAGTTGGCGTCTGCTTCCCAGACCGAATTCTCGGTGGATTTCTTGCCTAGCTGGAGGAGGGCAGGAGATTCACTACGATCTATTAACGGGCCAACTACTCATTAACGGCAAGCCGTTGGGAAGGCTTCCCCAAGAGATAGTGGAGCATCCTACATATGCGAGTATATTGGGGACGGTAAGTTCCACTGCTAGCTCTCTCACCACACTCTCGTGAGCTCCTTTCAGAGAATTCTAGACATGACTCCTGCTGACACCCCTGGGGTGGAATTTATGACCCGATCAACCGTGTCTGGGCACCAGGTAACGTGCCTTTCTTCCTTAGCGCTTGGCGGGGGCTTAATCCATCAAAGATCTTTTTCTCACGGAGAAACGGAGACGTGATCTTGCAAGCACGCCGCCAAGGAGACTCCCAACTCTTACAGCTCATTCCGCGGTCCACATTTATCGGCGACTTTCCAAGACATTTTATCGATGATTATATCCACTGGCTTGACCTGAGCACCGGCGAGGTTGAATTCCGTCCAGCTGGATCTCCATGGACGTCAGATTCTTCTAATTGGCGACTCTACATCCGCAAACCTGGTTCTCAGTCCCATTTTATGCTTCGGAAGCCTAGTCAAGATGGCCCCTCTATAGATCTCGTCGACGTTCGCTCAAGCACTTTTAATATGGTGTCCAACTTGCTCTCATCACTAGAATCACCGGAACATATTATCGTTACGCATATAGATCAGGTGTTAGAAGCGACCCTTCCCCGATTCCATCTCTCATTCTTTGTCAACAAAAACTCGGAGCTCGAATGTCGAAACATGCCTGGTTATGTGGTTGACACGACCCAGTCATGTGGGACGATGTTCGGCTTGAAGAATAGACTTGTCTTATGCCCTACCAACGCCAGTATCGAAGAGTCTCTTCTGCCACGGCGAGTTATCATCCCACAAGGAGATATTTCCTTCACAAAGAACGGAGACTTCGCTAGCGTTTCCATAAACACAGATACCAAGAAGCGTGTTCGTTGGCATGAATATACGGTCGACACCGACCTTGGGTGCCTCACCAGTAATGCGAGCTTGAGCAGCAAACTGTACAAGTGCTATCTGCATGCCCTGACCAGTCACTGTCTTCCTGATCCACTCCTCGGGCACACGGGAACCGAAGAGGCCCTCTATATATTACGAAGTGCCGCTTGCCGGTCATTTCAAAGATTGGATACCCACAACGCAAAACTCGTAGAACTGATTAGCAACCTATCACCGGACAGAGTTTACTATCCGCCTCATCTACAAACGATGGTGACGGTGAATTGGAACGACCTTCCAGCGCTATCACAGCACGATGACTTCCATCCGACCGTATGCTCCCTTCTCGATCATGCGCGTGCATTGGAGGCCCTGTATGATCGACCCGGTGTTTTTGACATCTCAAATCGGAATGTACTGCTACTGAACCGGGCGGCTCATCGTAACAAGATGTACTATTCACAGGAATTGCGGATTTTGGCGCAATTGTCATCTCCAGACGACGTTAAGTACAAGTCAAGGGATGTCCCTACTGGCGGAACTGCCGAATATGCGGCCTACCGAACATCATGGTCTATATGGAATGCCCGGCCTTTTATCGACCACAAATTGTCAAAACTTTGGGATATCGTGAACTCATGGGGTTCCCTCGGCCCTGCCAGCGGGGATGTCTCACTACGATACAGTCGATATTGGCTTGACTTCGATGCCGCACGAGATTGGTCCGCGATCTACGACCTCTGCCGCAAAGCAACAAACGGAAATCTTCAGGACTCGAAGATTCAGCTATCTTTCTGCCTTCCGGCGGCAGCTTACAGCAGGTCCAAGTACGCAGACATCGTCCCTCTCGTCATTATTTTCGCAATGGACGAACGTTTTCGCGACTTGGACCCTCCACCAGAACCTTCTTATATATTATCAGATGGTCTTTCCCCAGGGCTCACACATCTCAAGGACTTGATATCCAAATCTGCCCTTCACATACACCTAACTCCTGCCCAATCGCTAGAAGTGCAAGCAACAAAGAAGAAGAAAATAGAAAGACAACGCAGGGCGGAATACGATGAAGCTATCAAGAGAGAGTCATCAATAGCTGCGCAATCGATATTAAGTCTGTGGCCGGACTATGTATCGGCTGATTTCCGAGAACAATGGTTCAACAAATCCGATTGCAATCGACATCTTCAAGAGTATTTCCAGTCAATCTCCCAGAACATCCGACTTAAAGAGCATATACTACAATTAGAAGCTATCCTGAAACACTACGGAAAAGTTGTGATGCCCGCCACCGTGCAATATGTTTTCTCACCCCATTTCACCGCCAGCCCCTCAAAGGCACCTTCCCACTCTATTCGTGATATATTGGTCTCCCGCGCCAGCTTCCCACCTCCATCGACGGACGAAGAGCCCTCCCCTCCCACGCTAGATCTTACCATTCCTTCCACCTCACTGGCAGAAAGTAGCGAACCACCGGCTGTTCTGGACAAGCTCGAAAGCCTTATTGAAGAATTTCGACATGCCCAACAGCCATTGCTACAGCTCTATGGAAATGATCTGAAAAGGAGTCACGGAGAATTATCGGGACAAAATTCTTCCCAGTCTGCGCCACGCACCATTCCCTCGCACGAGTCCTTGCGCCGCTATCGTGATGACTGTTCTCTCTGGAAGGACAAAATATTTTCCAAAATTTCTGCAGCTCTTGCGCCGTCCCGCACCATGGAGAAAATCGCCAGCATTGCCGGACTCTGGCCTCGGATAACTCCCCGATCCATACTCGGTCAACTGGTCCGAGATCAAATCCGCACGCTTCCCGATCAGTCGAAACTTTTAATTGAGCGCTATGCAATTGCTTTCCTTAAGTATCAACAGTCTAAGCGCTTGCTCGAGCTTTCGTCAAGACAACAACACGAGGAGCTTCTTCAGGAAGCTGAAACCATCTACCAGGACGTAACGGCAGAATCGACACCTGATTGGCTGTTGATCCAGGTTCGTCAGTTACCCACCGAAGCCATTAGGATAGACTGAGGTGATCACTGGGAAAAGATTGAAGCAAATATCCTGGCTCGCCCAATCCAGCTGACTGTCACGCGGGAGATGATCTCCCCCAGCTCCGAACGGAGTATAGCTCTTCAACTCAATATGGGGGAGGGAAAGTCATCAGTTATTGTCCCCCTCGTCGCTTCGACTCTCGCCGACGGTTCAAATCTTGTAAGGGTCGTGACTCTCAGGCCTCTCTCAAACCAGATGTTCCAACTCCTCACTAGCCGACTTTCTGGCCTGTCTAACAGACCTGTTTTCTATATTCCGTTCTCTCGTAGTCTCCGCATAGATGCCTCTCTGGTTAAAACCATCAGCGATCTTTACCGACGATGTGTTGCCGAGGGTGGCGTTCTCATTGTCCAGCCCGAACATATACTTTCACAGAAACTCATGCACGTCGACATTCTCCTGACCTCACATAACAGCCGCGAGAAACGTTCCGTGGCTCATGAACTAGAGGTCCTGCAGGACTGGGTCGCCAGGGTATCACGCGATGTGCTTGACGAGAGCGACGAGATTCTCCATGTGCGGTACCAATTGGTCTACACTGCAGGCCAGCAAATGCCTATCGACGATCATCCCAATCGATGGATTACGACACAACAGATATTCAGTCGCCTGCAAGCACACGCTGTACAACTACGCACCAGGTTTCCGAAGATGTTTGAACTTGACCAGACACAGAGAGGATTTCCGACTATGCGAATCCTTGATTTCGCCATTTCTCGGGAGATATCCTCTCTCATTGTCGATGATGCTCTCGGAGGAGGAATATCCAACCTCGCGCTGGCTGTTCTCCCATCGCCAATTCGGAGAGCTGCTCGTCGCTTCATAATGCAGAAAAAGGTTTCAGATGAGGATCACGACTTAATCCACTCGCATTGTTCCGGAACGAGTTTGTTGAATGGAATTACCTTACTCCGTGGGCTTCTGATGGAAGGTGAAGGAATTCTCGGGTATGTGCTCAAAGAACGACGCTGGAGAGTCGATTATGGACTCGATCCAACCAGGACGTTGCTAGCAGTACCATATCGTGCCAAGGTGTGTTCTACTAATCTAGCTGGGGAAGTCGCTAAAGGTGAACGCAGGATGTGCCAAGCTTGAAAGCGGAATTTGGTCACCCAGACGTTGCCATTGCATTGACTTGTCTCAGCTATTACTATGGCGGCTTAACGAAGGACCAAGTGCTTCTGTGTTTTGATATGCTAGCTAAGCTTGATAACCCGGATATGGAATACGATCATTGGGTGGAAATTGGTCAAGACCTCCCCGCCGCGCTATGCCAGCTTCATGGCGTAAACACGAAGGACGAAACCCAGGTTAATCAGTTCCTTGTGCCATCATTCTCGAGAAACAAACGAGTGGTGGATTTCTACCTGACATACGTTGTCTTCCCTCGAGCGGCAAGGGAGTTTCCGTCCAAACTCCCAACGTCAGCCTGGGACCTGGTGGAGCCTAAGAAGAACGTCACAACAGGTTTTAGTGGCACAAATGACAATCGTTACCTCTTGCCCATGTCGATAACACAGGAAGACCCTATTTCTGAGCTGAGCACAAACGCACTCGTTTTGCAACGCCTCCTTCGACCAGAAAACGACCATTATGAATGCACCGAAGGCGAAAATGGTGAGCGAGAGTGTGCGACTACTTTCCTGCAACGTCTCGTCAACCAAGGTCCTGAAATTCGAGTACTGTTGGACGTAGGAGCTCAGATGCTAGAGCTCCAGAACGAGGAGCTAGCACAACACTGGCTATCTCTTCGATCCGACGTCTCGGCAGCTGTCTTCTTCAATGACTGGGACCACCTCACTGTGCTTAGCCAGGATGGAACAATTGAACCATTAATTTCGTCTCCGTTCAACAGGCAACTGGATGAATGCTTGGTATATCTTGATGATGCCCATACTAGAGGAACCGATCTCAAGCTTCCCCGAGGAACACGCGCGGCTGTTACACTCGGGCCGAAGGTTACTAAAGATAGGCTAGTGCAAGGTGAGCCATATCGCCCAATCAAAGATGCAAAATCTGACTTAGACGTAGGGTGTATGCGATTGCGTCAACTGGGGAAGGGACAATCGGTGATGTTCTTTGCACCGGGAGATGTCGACCGCCGTATCCGCAGCCACATGCCAAGTGGAAGACCGTCTGGGAGTGGCATCCGAGTGCTAGACATCCTTCGCTGGGTTATGCACGAGACTTGTGGAGACATCCGTCACCACCTCCCACATTGGGCACAGCAAGGCCTCGACCACTATAAGCGCTTCACGGCATACAATGACTACAGTTCGACTAAAGATTTGGAACTTCTGCGCAATGCCTGGCTGCAATCCGAGTCCCACACGTTACAACAGATGTACGATCCTGTCTTGAGCCCAACAGGCGCTGGAACAAATCCAGAGATAGAAAGCATCCCGGCCCTACGTGGACGGATGGAACGTCTTGGCGTGGCGAAGATGGTCGACGTCACGATGGCGGAGGAGCAGGAACGTGAGGTGAACCACGAGTTTGAGCTGGAACGTCAAATAGAACGTCCCTCGATGGTTCAACCAGCGCAACATGTCGTCCACGAGGACATCCGCGACTTTGCTTATACGGGGAAACTCCCTAGTTCCCAAAGGCACCTACGTTCTCTCTTTGCTCTAATCAACATGGACAAAGCTCTGGATTCAACCACAGAATGGTCCCCTTCTCCACTTGCGACATTGGATTTCGCAATCACCATCGTTGATTCCAACGGCATGAGCCTGACAGATTATCTCCGCCCCGTCAACTGGGTCCTTTCTAGTGGATCAGGAAAGAACAGCACAGTCGTCGTGATCAGTCCGTATGAAGCGAACGCACTGCTTCCTATCATCCGCAAGAGCAAGGAAGTCCGTCTACATATATATGCACCACGAGTCACTCTCTCCATGCGTTCCTTCTCCGACCTCACGTTTTATTGTATCCCAGACTCACCGGTAGACGCGTGGTCAGCCCCTGCGCACATCAAGACAGAGTTGAATCTATTTGCAGGACAGCTCTACTTCGATAGTAAAGAAGAGTACGAGAGGGTATGCATCCTCCTTGCCCTGTCTATGGCACACCCGGGCGCGGAGTACAATGAAGCAGATGGGTTTGTGCCCCCTGTGTACCGCACAGGGGGGAGCTCGCCGATCACTACCAGCAAATTAGCTATGCTGAAGAGGCTAATGGGGCTGCGACGGAAAGGGATGGGTTACGATAGGACGCACCTCGGACAACTTTTAGACGCCCGTCCATTAAGTGAGGAGAGCCTCTCAGGCATGTCGTCTTGAACACCACATAACACGAAGTTTTGATGTACTCGACGTTGACACCAAATAATGATGTGATGTGATAATTACATTACGTAATCATTGTCCATTAACTGTAAAGAAATCACGGTAACGCACGGATTTGAGTTCTATTATCCGATCCACACCTATTTCCTATTTAAGGATAACGGAAGGACTCGGAGGTCACGGTCGATGCTCTTGCGATCCAGCATTCGGCTCCTTCGCCAGAGTTACCGTACTGAGGTATTGGCAAATCGCAGAAATCGGTCTTTGCTGGCTATACGTAGCATGTCTGGCGCCACTACACACCCCTCTCTCAGAAAGGTCTCAACCGAAAGTCAGTACAATCCCCGGACCCTTGTGCTACTGGTCCCGATACAATGATTGGACAATGCCGCAGATGCACCCGCGGCGATTGGGCCATACACACAGGCTATTGTGAGCCCACCCTTTGTGTTCGTCTCTGGTTGCCTCGGCTTCGATCCCAAGACCGGCGCATTTGTTGAGGGTGGGATCGAAGGTCAGGCACACCAAGCGCTCCAGAACTTGAAGAGCGTCGTCGAAGCCAGCGGGAGTGAGGTTGGGAAGATCGTCAAGACAACGGTGCGCAAGTGCAAGCTTTTGTTGTGGAGTATCCAGGGCACTGACTGGAACATGCAGGTCTTCTTGAAGGACTTAAATGACTTTGCGGTCGTTAACACGATCTATGAACAGTTCTTTGGAGAGCACAAGCCTGCAAGGTATGTACTGTACGGTGTCCGGCTCCTTCCGCGGTTCATGATTGATGAGTCGTAGATCGTTGGTTGAGGTAGCTCGCATTCCACGTGATGGACTTTTGGAGATTGAGGCTGTCGCGTCGGTTGCATGAAGCCTCAAGTTGTGTTGTCTAGATCTGTCTGCTCGAGTTGCATCTTCTTAGACTAGTGGGATGGTTCCTGTGATCCACAGGAACCATCCCTCAGGCCCCTTGTAAATGTCTTACAGCATAGGAAATCAGGGGATTGATCGCACCCTTGCGTGCTTGGATCGTCGGTCTTTTAGCATACCGCCGTCTGACCTCGCGTGCCTCCGAAACCACCATGGACTTCGCATCCTGACCATCTTACCTATGGCTATAATCCATTTGGCCTCCAATCTCTTGCGGTCCCGTTCCAGCTGAACAACCTCGTTGCATGACATAGCTATTTGCAATAGCAAAACAAACAGGAGAGATATAGCCTCCTGTGTTCCATAGCTCCTGGCAAGTAATAAGATCGCGCGCAAGACTGCGCAGCCCCTTCTGTCTTGTCCGACTCGGAGGATCCCAGATCGCATATTCTAACCATGCAATGACCAGACAGATACTGTATCAACAAATGCCCCTCTCTTGACCAATGGCGGTACGAATCTTCTGTTGGTGCATGACATGACGTGATCAACTAGGATGCCGCATTTTTCATTCTCGTGCATGTGGTGTGGTACTCAGCTTGCATTGCTTATCCCACCGACTGAGGTGAAATTAGGGTCTCCGACCTGATGAGTAGTAAAAAAGCCAAAGTTGACCCGATGAGACGCTACATTCAAATGCTACAGTAAGAGGTGCCTCTATAAAAGTCCATTTTATATGTCTATTTGATAAGGTGCATGCAGAGGGGGTTATCAGGGTTAGGGTCAGTGATGTGTGACGCGCTGGTGGTTACGGAGGAACATGATAGCAGCGTCTTTCCTATTCCCCTCATGTCTGATTCCGAGATCGTTATAAACGTTAAAGGTCCGGCAACCCTTCCTCTTGGTTTAATATCCATAAATCGTATTGACAATCCCTAGGTCCTAGCGAGCTCAAGCTCCAACTTAGCATAAACACTGACAAGACCGTGGCCGACCTTAAACAAGCTATTGCGGATAAGTCTGATGTGCCGGCTGACCGCCAACGGTTAATATATTCTGGTTTGTCTTCGTACCTCATTTCTCTTGGTCCTATCATTCATGAAGGCATTTTTAGGAAGGGTATTAAAGGCAGGTCACTACGTTGAATTATGTCCTCCGTACTTTGCTTGACGATGTATGTCCTTGGGAATGACCTCCCGTACAGGACGACGACCAGCTCTCTGTGTACAAAATCCAATCCTCTCACACCATCCACATGGTGAAAGGCGCTGCGAGATCGACAGCTGCTTCCTCATCAGCATCATCATCAGCGCCTCAACCCCTACCAAGCATGCAGACTGGGCAGAATGTACACGACCCGCTCACTCAATTGAATAGCCACATGGGATATGGGCTCATGGCTGGTCTCAACCCATTCGCAGATATGGGAGTCAATCCCAATGACCCGAACATGGTGCGCCTATTCGTTCTACCCCGGCATCGCTGGTGTTTGACAAGCGCGCAGCTGCAGTCGATGATGAATTCTCCCGAGTTCCTACAACAGATGTCTGCTTTGATGTCGAATCCGGCTATTCTTGACCAGGCATTGGCACTCAGCCCACAATATGCTGCCATAGGTCCCCAGGCACGTGAGATATTCCAGAGCGAACGATTCCGTCAAATGATGTTCGCCTTCTCTCTCCATCTGGTTCTCCTTCCGTGCTGACTTCCCGAACAGGTCAGATCCGGAGAGTCTACGCAGTATGATACAGATGGCCTCGATGATGCGTCGTGCTGGCCTTGATCCGCTTGCGGGCACCCCCGGCGGGCCAACTCAGTCAAGTTTTCCAGCCCCAGGAAATCCTAATGTATCTCAGGCGTCCAACACTGTCCCGACCCCTGCAGCACCGGGATCCACACCTCCAGCTAGTGGGACGACTCCAACTCCGAACTTGTTCGGACCAAATCCATTCGGAGCGGATCCAAGCGCGCTACTGCAGCTGCTCAGTTTGGGCAGCGGCGCTCCATCTCTTGGAACTGCATCTCCCCCTGTGGATGTACGTCCTCCTGAGGAGCGATTCCAGGTCCAGCTCCAAGTGGGTACTCTTTTAAAGTTGCACTCAGATCGACATGAATTTGTTGTTACAGCAATTACAAGATATGGGCTTTACGAATGCTTCGCAAAACGTGCGCGCTTTGCTTGCGACAGGCGGAAACGTACATTCGGCGATAGAGTACATTCTCAACGGTGGTGGTTTGTAGTACAGATAAGGGGGAAGGAAGCATTCCCACTGTAGCTCTCTTTCCATCGCTCGGCTCTTTCGAATGCCTGTGTTAATTGTTTGTGTATGTACTGTACAAACCGAACGATCTGGGGACGGATGCTTTATCAATGCCTCCGTTGCTCAATCGACATCGGCTATTCCTGCTAGACCCCCTTTGTGGTTGTCCAACGAGTCCCACACGCTGACGATCGAGAACTCACTAACCGACCACCCAGCCAACAATAAGCACCCTGCAGTCGGTGCGTTCAGGCCCTTGCATTCCCTCCGCGCCCACAATTGCGCAGAGCTCGGTCACTACTCCAGGAACAGGAGGGCCTTGGCCCGTGACCTCAGGGGGTAAGGGAACCTTCGTCTTGGTCCCTGGAGGCCAAAATCTGAATTATTGGACGCGCTCTTCTCGGTAACGAACGAATCGGTCGCAAGTAATGCGAGGGGCTGTCCCTATCGCCGTCGTCTTCGGAATCTGAGTCTGAAGCAGAGGACAAGGATGATGAAGAGCCTGAAGCTGATAGTGTGGATGACGAAACGCTAGTGGTCCGACTCCTACGTTCAGAGCCAGATGTCCCAGAGAACGAGCCGGACACGGAATCTCTTCTCGTGTGTCGTTGTTCAAAGACACCCAGGCCTAAGTCCTAGTTTTTTTGTTTTCATTTTGAGTCAACAAAATGCTAGCGAATAGACAGTTTCGGCTCACTTGCCATCTGGATAACGTGCTCATCGGTCTCCTCAATGTGCTCAATATCGATGCTCTGAGGATGCCTTTGCAATAGTTCCGCATTGGATTGCTCGATCTGGGGAAGGAATTGTCGGACCTTCGCGAGTACTGTCATCATTATGCATCAGCTCAGGGCTGGATGGTTGATTAGAGAATAGAGAGGCGCACACTCAGTCGGTGGCTCTATAGAAAACGTCCGGCGGTCTCCAAAATCAAAGTATAAATCTAGAGATTCTCTAGTCGCGGGACCTTCTCGGTCCAATCTTTCGAGAGTATCTTCTACAAGCCAAGCGTTGGCTAGAGGAGTTGAGGAGCAAAGGGTAACGCACGAAGCCTTTTCTGCCGTTGCTCTACATCCTCTACCTCGAGCGTCTCATGCGGATTCTTTGAGGCCATGTCCGAAGAGAATTGGTACTGTACGGCAATCTCAGGCTGTGGTTGTGCAATGTACACGTGGTTAGGGTTTGCGGAAAGGAAACAAGTTAGTCACAACGGACCGCGCATCGTCCTTGTCTTGTCTTACTCATGGAAGTTTTGACTCATGTCATGTCATCGGCGCGCCCAAAGTTACATGGTTATGAATTCTACCGGAAAGTACTCGGAAGTCCTCAATACGTCGTTGCGCCAATGGTAGACCAGAGCGAGCTCGTACGTGATCTCAAACAGAATCCGCACGCCGATACCTACCCATCGGTTGCAGGCATGGCGGACATTATCCAGGCGATACGGTGCTCAGGTGAATCCCTTCATCCTCATAGGCAATTCCTTGACCTCACAATTTTATCAAGTTAGCCTATACCCCTATGATCAATGCAAAGATGTATGCCAATAACAAGCGCAACGGTTATCGCGAGATAGCCTTCAACACTGCGTTCGGGGAAGAAGGAGGCCCCGGCGACCGGCCACTCATTGTTCAGTTCTGCACAAATGACCCTGAGCAACTGCTCGCTTCTGCACGGGCCTTGGAAAGCCGCTGTGATGCAGTAGATATCAATCTTGGGTGTCCACAAGATATTGCCCGGAAGGGCCATTACGGAAGCTTTCTGCAGGATGAATGGGATCTAATTTATAAACTGAGTACGTGTTTTTGGAACACCCCACCCCCTGGCAATAGCGTGTTTAGTATGGTCCCCGAGCCCAGTTAACACTCTGCATGCGAACTTGTCGGTACCAGTCACTGCAAAGTTCCGCGTGTTTTCTTCGCTGGAGCAGACCGTCGAATACGCGAAGATGCTTGAGCGCGCCGGAGCACAGATCCTCACGTGCCATGGCCGGACGCGCGAGCAACGCGGCCAAAATACTGTGTGCAGGTCCTGCCATGTCCTCACCTGTTTGGCCTTTGACGTGAGCTGCAGGGCCTCGCTGATTGGACAAAGATACGCGCCGTGAAGGAGGCAGTTTCAGTGCCCGTTTTCGCCAACGGCAACATTCTTACGCACACCGACATTGCGCGCTGCCTCGCTGAGACCGGTGCCGACGCAGTTATGTCCGCCGAAGGCCAGTTATACAATGTCGCGCTCTTCACACCTTCCCCCACACCCTCAAAGACAGGCGGGTTGCACCCACGCCATGCCGACCTCGCGCTCGAATACCTGGACATTGTTGCGAGCCAGAAAACGCCGACCCCCCCGAGCGGGATCAAGGGCCACCTGTTCAAACTGCTGCGGCCCGCGCTCTCGCGCGAGACTGACATACGCAACGCTCTAGGACAGCTACGCGGATCAGATCTTGAGCCTTACTACGAAGTCGTTCGGGAGATGAAAAAGAGGATGGATAGGGACGCTGTAGTAGCAGGGGGGGGTGGCTCCAACGTGGAGGAAGGACTGCCGCACTGGGTGGCGCAGCCGTATGTGCGGCCGCTACCTGCTCTGCAAAAGCAAGTAGAAGGTGAGGTTAAAATTGGCTTCGGTTATGAAGGGTCGATTGCCAATAGATTTTACTCGCAGGGGCTTCCGTTATAGCGTCGAAACGTCCGCATTTCGAGCAGACTCCCGAAGCTTTGGAGGATGATGACCCTAAACGAGTTAGACATTATGACAGTGAACAGGTGCGCCCGTCGATCGTAGCAGTTGCGTGATGCTGTGTAAGTCGTTCATGGGGTTATTTGAGCGACTCTGGCCACTACATCTTGATGTATGAAGCGATCTTCAACCCCCACGATGCTAGTTGTCTTGGGCGTATTATTGCCATCGACCACCCTTTGTAAGTCAAACCCACGGTGCTCAATTATCGGATCTTCAGACTTCAGTTCCAGAATGACATTTCATCATCGATACCGCCAGGGGTCGCGCCCCCAAGGACTCGTCGAAGGGTTCAACCAAGTACACGTGCTGCTTGTCCCGTGACTTCATCATGTGACCACTGTCCCCTTCCTTTCTCTATCAGCGTGTCGAGTTTGCGGGGAGGCTGGACTGGCATACTCAGGTCTAATAACAGGCCATCGTGTAAAATTCGTTTCCTGTAAGCGAGCATGCTTTGAATATCGCCGCTTGGTGATGAAGAGAGGGAGTCGCATCCTCAAGTCGTCCGATGCCATGATGGGCAGTTCGTTACTATCACGTGTGGGGAGTTTCAAAACGTTTTTTAAATCACGAATAGAAACGCATCGACAACACCTTTTGACGATTGGACTTTTGGGGTCGATGCATGACTGTATGGACTATCCACCTGAAGTGTCACTATGGTAAAAGGTGGATGGGTGGTTGAGTCGGAAGGATTCCGTCCAAAAATTGGGAGTTTCAAAACTTTCGTCACGGATTGTCACGCTGACTCATACAGCTGGTTGTATCTCCGCTACGGCAGTGTACAGGACAATGGACGCGTTGGCTATCACACTCAAATGTGACGGGACTCAGTCAGTAGAATACATCAGCCAATTGGTCAGAAAATCATGAACCTTCATGAAGTGTTATGAAGTCCAAAAGAGGCAAAATGCCCTGGAATCCTGACCCACCTTCGTGACACTTTCTAAGAAAACACTTTTTTGACAATTTCCCAAAATAGTTTATGGACCTTGTGATGAATTTCTGGGTTTATAATGGTTTTTGGCTGTCATGAGGGATTATAGGTGTTCATAATATATTTGGGGGTTTATGAGACTTTTTGGGATTTATGAGGCATCAGCAAGACTCAAAAACCCTTAATTTGTCTTGATGGCCTTAATTTTGCCATTAAGGCAACTAAGTCTGTTAAGGCAGATTGTTGACTTAAATTGAACTTAGAAATATAGCACTAAGACAACATTAAGAACACCAAGGGATGAAGTCAATAAAAACATTTGGCTACCAAGAAGTAAGAAGCTGCCAAGTCCATAAAGGTGATATAAGTCTAAGGCAATAGAAGTGCACAATGACCGGCTGTATGATGTAAGCAATATCTGCTGCCACCGCCGCCACTGCCACCGCTGCCACTGCCACCGCCGCTGTGCGTGCCGCTGCCGGGCCGCATGCACTTTCACCTGTTGCGGGGCGTCTGCGGCTGCTGTGCGTGCTGCCGCCGGGCCACACACTTGCAATCTCGCGTACGCATGATGTGTACGCGTCCTCTGCCACTTGCCATGTAGTGCCCGCCGCCACTGTTGCTGCGCGTGCCATCACTGGGCCATGTGTGCACTGTACACTCTAGAATTTTGTCCCACATAGAGAAAGCTAGCTTATACAAGTATAATAAAGATAAAATACGTGCACCACGCGCACGCAATCTCACCCGCGCGCCATGTGCGCCCTCACTCCCTCCAGTCGTCGCGCAGCGCCTGCAAGGGCTGCTGTTGCTGTGCGTACCGCCCGCCAGCCATGTGCCCGCGGTCTCGCGCGCGCGCCGTGTGCACTCTCGTCTCTTGCTGTTGGTATGCGTGCCGCCGCTGGGTGTTGAGCAGCACATAGTGCGCATACAACCAGGGAGTAAGAGACTCACTTATACAGCGACAAGTAGAAGTCAGAGTACTGAGGATTAGTGCGTACTACCAAGGAGCTTATATACACGAAGGACAGGAGTGACTGGTCACTATGTGACAGTAAACTAATAACCGTAAAGGAGTGTCCTTGTAAATCCCATAAGGGGGTTGCTCTACTCAACTAGGGCGTGGTATAGAGCCCCTTAACCGGATGCACGGCTATGCCGGCTTGTGTGTTTCCGGTTCAACACTCCCCCTTGCTAAGTGTACCGTAATAACAGAGCTGGTCAGAGAAGCATTTG
>WTXC01000176.1:0-42140 GCA_022496195.1 Lactifluus subvellereus
CAGCGATCTTAACAGAAGACGCGCACACATTACTCAGTGGAGAATCCTCCTTGACGACGCAAGTATATCGTCACAACGCTGCTTGCTTCCTGTCCTGTGCCAAAGGACCATCAGAGCAACATCACGCCCTTTCAATCGAAGTAGAAAACTTTCGATTCATCGAAAATAAGTGGCTGGAAGACTTCACAGCGTTTGAAGCAGCCCTCACCATCTTACAGCTGTCGCTAGAGCCCTGGAGTCTACTCGACGACCGCGTTTAGGACCCCTCCACGAAATCAGCTTGCCAGAAATCCTCGAAGCCGTCCTCTGGACACGAGAAGCCACAGACCAACTTGAAAGCGACGTCAACCGCCACCGCCACGAGTGCCCAAGGACCTGTGCCAACGGCCCAAATAGGCACCATCGTAACCTCGATCAATTGCACAAGAACTCGCCGAAATCGTCGCTGAAGTGACTTCGTCTGCACCATCTTCGTCCACCAAGTAGAGCTCATCCTACAAGAAGAAGGACAGTAATCGTGGCGACCCTCCGAATACAGATCTCAGAAACAGAGACACCCCGGTTGCGCCACGAAAGAACGCTGACCTACCAGATTACATCTGTGGAGGAGCTTACTGGAAAGACACTGACCGAAACCCCAGAAAGTGGTGCTACCACCACACCATCAGAGCACCTGACGGAAGTGAAAAGCACTTCCCTATTGAATTCATCAACGACCATTGGTACATCCTCGAGTGGGCAGAAAATCGTTACTGGACAAAGCCAGATAACTGCATCCCCCACGACGACACCACAGGTCTAGGACATCCGGGTAAAGCCCCAGAAAGCATCGAAGTAGATCCACCTTCACCACCGCTAGCTCCCTCTGCGTCAAAAGGGAAGCAAAAGGAGACAGAGCCGCTCGAAGAATTTCTGAGCACCGGACTTCAGGACGTCGCTACACTCCAAGGAAGTCACCCTCTCACCCAAGAAACAACAGCCACACCGCAGCTACTCCGCCTTGCCACCAAGCCGCGCAGCCAACGCCGCCACCACCTATTCTCCAGCAACCCGTACCACCCCCACCTCCACCACAGCAGACCAGCATGGCAACAATTCCCGCGCCACAAGGAAATGGCAGCGACTCCATGAAGGGAAACGCGCCAGCAATCTTCGATGGAGATCGGAGTAAAAGCGCCAAATTCCTGAAAGAATTCAAGTTATATCGAATTCTCAATGGGAAATCAGACAACGTTACCATCCCCTACAATCGGGTGGCGCTGGCCATTGGGTACATCAGAGGCCCCAAGGTGGACGACTGGACCGACGCGCAAACCGCGCTCCTAGAAGAAAGAACCACCCAAGTAGTCAACCGCATCCAGAAGACAGACGAAGCACTATGGACTAGCTTCGTCCAAGACTTCACCAACGCCTTCACAGACACGGCCAGAGAACAAAATGCGTTCAATAAATTGGTCAACCTCAAGATGCAGGAGAACGACGTCGACGGTTTCATCACCACCTTCAACCACCTTGTCCTAGCAGCAGGACGATCCCCCACGGACCTGGGAACGCTAGACCTCTTCAAAAAGGGTCTTCGTCGAGGAATAGCGCTAAAAATCCTCAATAAAGAAATCATACCAACGACCCTAGACGATTGGCAGGAGGCGCGCAGAAGGAAGTCATTAGGAGCGCCCAAATACTCGCCGACCTAGGACCCGCTCCCAACCAGCAGCGCTTCACCCCCAAACCCGCTTTATCCCCAGAGCGCCAGCCCCTGCCCAGCGCCCCAGAAACAACGCCCCCGTACCCATGGATGTGGATGCCGCACGTATGGGAGGACCACTAACAGACGCAGAAAAGAAGAAGCTCATGGACGAGCGAAAGTGTTTCTACTGCAAAGAGAAGGGACATCGGCCGCCCAGTGCTTCAAGAAGAAGGGAAGACAAGGCCAACAAGCCCCCTCCCAACGCGCCACGCTCGTAAGAACAACAGCCAGGAAAGCCTGACTATTGTCCCTGACGATAGCGCCAGCCAAGCACCAACGGACGTCATGTCCCAGTTGCGCGCCATGAGCGCGACAGAGCGATCAGCAGCCTTTGACCGCATCATCCAGGAAGACCTGGATTTTTAAAGCGGCTTGACCTAACAGCCTGGGATCAAGCCTCGCGTATTTGTACCATGTATGTTTCAAATCGGAATAGTATCAATGTCAATTTTACGTTTTCCACCATACATGGAAAGGCTGCAGAAAGTGCGCTCATAGACAGTGGCGCCACCGACAACTTCATCGACCAGAAAACCGCCCAAAGATTGCGTCTTGTGCCCAGACGACTCCCCCAACCACGCCTCCTCTATAACGTAGACGGATCCGAAAACCGCAGTGGCCGTATCACCACCTACTGTGATCTAACGATCCGACAAGGGAGAAAGAAAGCGTGCAGCGCTTCTTCCTCGCTAACCTAGGACGAGATAGGACGATCCTAGGGTTCCCCTGGTTCCACGCCTTCAACCCCGATATTGACTGGAGCACCAAGACCGTCAAAGGAGGACCAATCTCCCTCGCACTGACCAGCAGGAGGGCATCAGAGCAGCCCCGAAGCCTGTTGCGATACGCCCAACTCCTTGGACATGCCCTCCAGGCAACCACAATGGAAGAAGGAGACGCCTTAGTCCTCCAGATCAACAGGACGAACATCGCCCAAGAATGGGCGATTAAAGAACACCAAGGACGACCTGCCCCTACAGCAGCAGATGTGCCCCCAGAATATTCGCGACATTGGAGAGTCTTTTCGGAAAAGGAAGCGCAGCGCTTCCCGCCAAGCAGAGAAGACGATCACGCCATTAGGTTGAAACCCGATGCCCCCGCCATGATGGACTGCAAAGTCTACCCACTAAACCCCAAAGAAATGATCGCCGCCGACGCCTGGCTCAAGGAACAGCTCGATAAAGGATACATCGAACTGTCGAGCTCCCCCTACGCCGCCCCTTTCTTCTTCATTAAAAAGAAGGATGGATCCCTCCGCCCGGTCCAGGACTACCGCACACTAAATAGCTGGACGATACGAGACGTCTACCCCCTCCCTGACATTAGCATCCTGACCAGAGACCTCGAAGGACGCGCACTATTCACCAAGTTCGATATCCGATGGGGATATCACAACGTCAGGATAAAGGATGGCGATCAGTGGAAGGCAGCCTTCAAAATGCCACAAGGACTGTTCCAACCACGCGTCATGTTGTTTGGACAGTGCAACGCGCCCAGCACCTTCCAACGGGTCATGGATCGACTCCTGCGACCGCTGAAACTCAAATATCCGAGGATGATCTTTGTGTACATGGACGACATCCTCGTTGCCACACCCTTAGACCATGCATTACATCGACGCGTGGTCCATGAGCTGCTAGACGTCCTAGAAGCAGCGTCATTCTTCCTGAAACCCCAGAAGTGCCAATTCGAACAGCGACGTGTCGAATACCTGGGACTGGTTATCGATGGGGACTCGCTGCGCATCGAGTCCAGCAAGCTGAAAGGTATTAAGGAGTGGCCACGAGTACTCACCAGTGTCAAGCAGCTACGGTCCACGCTGGGCGTCTTAGGGTACCAACGCCCCTTCATACCTGGATTCGCCGAGATCGCCCGCCCCCTAACCAACCTCCTAAAGAAAGGAGCCCCCTTCATTTGGACAGACGAGTGCACGGCCGCGGTCGATCAACTCATCAAATCGTCACGAGCGACCCAGTCCTTGGCAGCCGAGCCCAGCACGCCCATAGAGCTGGAAGTGGACGCCTCCCAGAATGCCACGGGTGCCATCCTGTACCAACACGAGCGCAAGGACGTCGCCGACCAGTAGGATACGACTCCAAGACATTCACAGCCACGGAACGCAACTACCCTATCTGGGATAGGGAGTTCCTTGCCATTGTCAGAGGCTTAGAACACTGGCGTCACCTGCTTATGGGCGCCCAGCACCAGGTCACAGTTATCACGGACCACAAGAACCTTCAGTACTACCGGTCGCCCCAGAAAATCAACCGCCGCATCGCCCGCTACATCCTCACGCTCGGGGATTACCATATCACCCTAGTACACCGCCCAGGGGCCACAAATAAAGCCGACGCCCTCTCCCGCCGTCCAGATTTCGACCATGCAGGCCAGGACAATGCCGAAGTCCTCGCCCTGCCACCTACCCTGTTTACCAATGCCGCCACAAGTGTCGACCTTGAAGACCGCACTCTCACCCTTCAAGATAACCATAAGGACACCCTCGCCACCTGGGCCTCCACCTACCCATCGAACGACGCCCCGGGGGAGGCTGGTGGCATGCTAACCGCCTGGTTGTCGTGGCAGACAACGACCTTAGGAGGGGAGTGATCTCCCTATACCATGATTCGCCAACCGCCGGCACCCCGGAATTTTAAAAACTTGCTTACTCATCGCCAAAGACTACTGGTGGCCCAACATGAAGCAGACCGTCCTCGCCTATGTCAAAGGCTGCGCCACCTGCCAAGCTACCAAAGTAAACACCACCAAGCCCGCACCTCCTTTTATGCCCATAACGACCGCCCCAAACGCCTTACCATTCGAGACCATCGCCCTCGATCTAATTGTTAAGCTGCCCCCGTCAGAAGGATTCGACTCCATCCTTACGATCACCGACCATGACTGCTCAAAAGCAGCCATATTCATCCCCTGCAACGAAGCAATGACCGCGCCAGAACTCGTCACGTTATATGCCAAGCACGTGTTCCCCCACTACGGCATTCCCCGAAAGATCATCAGCGACAGAGGAACCACTTCGCCTCGCACTTCCCACGAGAGCTATGCAAAACGCTGGGGATTGAACAGAACATTAGCACCGCATACCACCCCCAGACAGACGGACAGTCCGAACGAACTAACCAGTGGCTCGAGCAGTACCTCCGCATCTATGTGAACCACCAGCAGAACAACTGGTCCGCCCTCCTGCCATTGCCCAATATGTCCACAACGCCTGGCCCAGCAGCACCACCAAGCAAGCGCCTTTCCAACTTCTCATGGGGCATATCCCACGCGCCCACCAGCCACAACGATCCGAGAAAATGCCGTCGCTCCAAGAACGCCTAGACCTTGTCCATCAAGGACGGATAGCAGCGCAGACCGCCATTACCAATGCCCAGACCCTTGTTAGCGCAGAAAGGGAGCGCGATTTAAGCCATTCCGAAAGGACAAAAGGTCTGGCTTGACGGAAGGAACATCCACATCACCCAGCCAAGCGCAAACTCGCGCAAAGGCGCTATGGCCCCTTCCAGATCACTGATGTCATCTCCCCAGTAGTATACCGAGTCGCAATTCCCCCTCATGGAAATTACGTCGTGTCCATGACGTGTTCCACGCCAGTCTCCTCACCCCGTACATAGAAACTAAAGAGCATGGCCCCAACTTCACAGAACCGCCTCCTGACGTCATCGATGGAGAAGCAGAGTACGAAGTCGAGGCCATTCTAGAATACCGCACATTTGGAAGAACAAAGCAACCGCAGTACCGAGTCAGATGGAAAGGGTACTCCGCAGCAGAAGACACGTGGGAACCTCGGAAGAACCTGAAAAATTCACTGAACCTAGTCCGCCAGTTCCACCGAGATAATCCCACAGCGATAAGGAAAGCCTATATAAGACATGCCCTGACCGCCCTCAAGTCATCATCCCCCTCTCTTGCCTCTCCACGCCCAGCACACCCCCACCAGCTACTCCTCGCTCATGTCCTCCGATGGCTCGCAGAAAAACCAACTCGCCGACAAAGGGAAAGGAAGGGAAGCCCCCGTCGCCCCGAACTCGCCCACGCCCTCCATCTCGAAGAATGACAACGCGCCGGCCCCGTACAGGTCCGTGTCGCCACCAGGGTATTCACCGTGCGAGGCGACGACAGCAGCAGCGACGACAGTAGCGAGCCAGCAGCAACACCGAGTGGACCGCCAACGATAGAAGAACAGGCGGACCAGTTCCTGAGCGAGCTCTCCACTCCCTGACCTCCACAGCTGCGCCAAGTTTGACCACCCCCTCTCCGCCGATAATTTCTGTGGAGTCTGCAACGCCCCCATTAAGATGGACGACGGCCACGCCACCTGGAGCGCCTCCCCCGTCTCGAGCAGCGACACAGCGACCGCCAACTCCCGTGCCCCCACTTCGCCGACCGGGTCGATGCCCCCGCTATTTCCACATCCGTTAGACGAGGTACGGACGATGACCTTGCCAGCGCCTTCCAGCTTTTGCAGCCGCCAAACGTCGCTGCCACCGAACGCCCACCGCGCTTCCGACGCGGCTCCCAGCCCCTCCTATCCTCCGTAGCTACGCAGACGTCGCCGCCGCCCACACCAATCAAGGAAGAGAGCCCCGCACCACAACTCCACGCACCCACAGTGCCCGAGGGAATCCAGGCCACGGTCAGCAGGACGACACGCTCGGCTACGATGGTTATTTCCTGCAATGGAATCGACTTATCGACCATCCAAGTGAACGGAACACTATCCTTGTCCCCGATCACAACAATCGCCTCGTCCCCGCCACCTACTACGCCCACCTGCCCCGCCTGACGAGCCCCTCGTCCTGGGACGCCTGACGCCGACGTCCCACATTTTCGCTGAGCCCCTCCATGCTAAACCGCGTCCCGACGCTCACCTCCCAGCCGTAGATGACTGGGACCTCTTCGTCCTGGAGGGCAGCCACCAGTACCGCCACCACGTCGACAGGCTGATCGAGGGCTTGCTGACCCCGGAGTCACCGCTGAGGTCCACAGATACCGCACAGTGGTGAGGAAGCTCCACTTCCAGATCGAGCAGGATATTACCACCTGCTGTCTACCCCCGAGCGCGCGTCGAGTATACCGCCCTCCAGTTGCAGAGGGATGCTGACTTAGTGCGCTGCCGCCACAAGCTCAGAGACGAGCTGCGCGGCATCGAGGTGCGTCTGTACGAGGCCGCGGTCATGTCGCGTATCGGGCCCAAGATGGACCAAATTCTGGAGCGCCCCGCCCTTCCCTCATGTCCTACTTCCTACGAGGCCGCCCAGCTACTCACCAGACCGACGTCGTCGCCACCCTCCCTGTCCACGTGCCGCCCCACGTCACTTCATGAATGCCCGCCCCTCCCTGTTCGCGATCGCGCCGCCATCTATGCCCTCCGCCGCAAGCGCGCCTGTCCCCTGAGTCCTCCCCCGATGCCAACGATGCCGGACGAGCCTTATCCGGTGAGCCTGCCACTTCGGACTAACAGCGTGGCAGCTGTCCCTTAGGGGAGGGCGTACTGTTACGTCTCCCTTGCGGACTGAGCGGACCGTCTCTTTTCTCTTTCGCTACGATACCTAGCCTGCGTCTCGCCCATGTTCTAGACCCGATAGCTATGACTCGTTGCGCTCCACTGGACGTGGAGCGCATACTATACTTAGCCCTGACTCGATCTGACTCACCCGCTCCACAGTGGCCTGTGGGGCTGGTACTATACTTAGCGGACTACTCCACTACCCTCGTTATGACTCGGTAGTAGTAGCATGTGACTCCCCTGTATCAGGCCTATATAAGGGCCTTAGTTTGCGTAGAGTCAAGCCCTAAGCTTGACTTCGTTTCTCAATTCGATCTGTCTTGCCTCCTCACTTGAGCTTGCCGCTCTAAGCCACTCGCCCTTACTTGAACTTGCCGCTTCAAGTCGCCTTTCGTGTTCATTGCCCAGCAAGGCTCTGCTTCGCTCTCACGCCTCTCTAAGTCGGCTGCAACGACTTAGCTTTGGGTCTTCGCACCAAGTCACGTGCTTGCCCTACTCTGAAGAACTCAGCTTTGCTCTCGCGTCGACGTGACCACTGGAAGTGTCACGCTCAGGACCACGTGCTCGTTGCCTCGCACGTGTTCACTCTTGCCCACGCCCAAGTCGCACAAGTCGTGCTCACGGCCCGTCGAGCCGTAACAACTTAGCGAACTACTCCACTACCCTCATCATGACTCGGTAGCATGGTAGCACATGATCCTTTTGTATGGGCCTATATAAGGGCCGCGCTTTGCATACAGTCAAGCCTTAAGCTTGACTTCGTTTCTTAATTCGATTGTCTTGCCTCTTCACTTGAGCTTGCCACTCTAAGCCATTGCCCCTCTTCACTTGAACTTGCCGCTTCAAGTCACCTTTCACGTTCATCGCTCAGCAAGGCACTGCTTCGCTCTCACGCCTCTCTAAGTTGGCTGCAATGACTTAGCTCTGGGCTTTCACACCAAGTCACATGCTCGCCCTACTCCGAAGATCTTAGCTTCGCTCTCGCGTCGACGTGACCACCAGAAGTGTCACGCTCAGGACCACATGCTCGTTGCCTCGCACGTGCTCACTCTTGCCTACGCCCAAGTCGCACAAGTCGTGCTCACGGCCCATCGAGCCATAACAATCCCCCACGACGACACCACAGGTTTAGGACACCCTGGTAAAGCCCCAGAAAGCATCGACGTAGACCCACCTTCGCCGCCACTCGCCCCCTCTATGTCAAAGGGGAAACAAAAGGAAACAGAGCCACTCGAAGAATTCCTGAGCACCAGACTTCAGGACATTGCCACGCTCTAAGGCAGTTATCCTCTCACCCAGGAAACAACAGCCACACCACAGCTACTCCGCCTAGCACAACAAGCCACCCAACCTACGCCGCCACCACCTATCCTCCAGCAACCTGTACCACCGCCACCACCACAGCAGACCAGTATGGCAACAATCTCAGCGCCGCAAGGAAATGGCAACGACTCCATGAAAGGGAATGCACCAGCAATCTTCAATGGAGACCGAAGCAAAAGCGCCAAATTCCTGAAGGAATTCAAGCTGTACCGGATCCTTAATGGGAAATCAGACAATGTCACCATCCCCTACAACCGGGTAGCGCTAGCCATTGGGTACATCAGAGGCCCTAAGGTGGACAACTGGACCGATGCACAAACCGCACTCCTAGAGGAAAGAACCACTCGAGCAGTCAACCGCATCCAGAAAACAGATGAAGCGCTATGGGCTAGCTTCGTCCAGGACTTCACCAATGCCTTCACAGACACGGCCAAAGAGCAAAACACCTTTAATAAGTTGGTCAACCTCAGGATGCAGGAGAACAACATCGACGGCTTCATCACCACCTTCAACCATCTCGTCCTAGCAGCAGGATGATCCCCTACTGACCTAGGAACGCTAGACCTTTTTAAGAAGGGTCTTCGTTGAGGAATAGCGCTAAAAATCCTCAATAAAGAAACCATACCGACAACCCTGGATGACTGGCAGGAGGCAGTGCGAAAGGAAGTCATTAGGAGCACCCAGATACTCACCGACCTAGGGCCTGCCCCTAACCAGCAGCGCTTCACCCCCAAACCACGCTTTATCCCCAGAGCACCTGCCCCCGCCCAGCGCCCCAGAAATAATGCCCCAGTCCCCATGGATGTGGATGCTGCACGAATGGGAGGACCACTAACAGATGCAGAAAAGAAGAAGCTCATGGACGAGCGAAAATGCTTCTACTGCAAAGAGAAGGGACATCGCGCCGCCCAATGCTTCAAGAAAAAGGGAAGACAAAACCAGCAAGCCCCCTCCCAACGTGCCACAATTGTAAGGACAACGAGTCAAGAAAGTCTGACCATCGTCCCCAACAACAGCACCAGCCAAGCACCAACGGATGTCATGTCCCAGTTACACGCCATGAGCGCAACAGAGCGATCAGCAGCCTTTGACCGCATTATCCAGGAAGATTTGGATTTTTAAAGTGGCTTGACCTAACAGCCTGGGATCAAGCCTCGCGTATTTGTACCATGTATGTCTCAAATCAGAATAGTATCAATGTCAATTTTACGTTTTCCACCATACATGGAAAGGCTGCAGAAAGTGCGCTCATAGACAGTGGCACCACCGACAACTTCATTGACCAGAAAACTGCCCAAAGGCTGCGTCTTGTGCCCAGACGACTCACCCAGCCACGCCTCCTCTACAACGTAGACGGATCTGAAAACCGCAGTGGCTGCATCACCACCTACTGTGATCTAATGATCTGACAAGGAAAGAAAGAAAGCGTACAGCGCTTCTTCATCGCCAACCTAGGATGAGACTGAACGATCCTAGGATTCCCCTGGTTCCATGCCTTCAACCCCAACATTGACTGGAGCACCAAGACCGTCAAAGGAGGACCAATCTCTCTCGCACTAACCAGCAGAAGGGCACCAGAACAGCCCCGAAGCCTACTGAGATACACCCAACTGCTTGGACATGCCCTCCAAGCCACCTCCCTGGAAGAAGGAGACAACCTGATCCTCCAGATCAACAGGACAAATATTGCCCAAGAATGGGCAATTAAAGAACACCAGGAGTGAACCGCCCCCACAGCAGCTGACGTACCCTCAGAGTACTCCCGACACTGGAGGGTTTTCTCAGAGAAGGAGGCACAGCGATTCCCGCCAAGTCGGGAAGACGACCACGCTATTAGGTTAAAACCCGACACCCCTGCCATGCTAGACTGCAAGGTCTACCCACTAAACCCCAAAGAAATGATCGCTGCCGATGCCTGGCTCAAGGAACAGCTCGATAAAGGATACATCAAGCTGTCGAGCTCCCCCTACACCGCCCCCTTCTTCTTCATTAAAAAGAAAGATGGATCCCTCCGCCCGGTCCAGGACTACCACATGCTAAACAGCTGGACGATACGAGACGTCTACCCCCTCCCTGATATCAGCATCCTCACCAGAGACCTTGAGGGACGCGCCCTGTTCACCAAGTTTGATATTCGATGGGGATACCATAATGTCAGAATCAGGGATGGAGATCAATGGAAGGCGGCCTTCAAAATGCCACAAGGACTGTTCCAGCCACGAGTCATGCTGTTTGGACAGTGTAACGCACCGAGCACCTTCCAACGAGTAATGGACCGACTCCTACGCCCACTAAAGCTCAAGTACCCGAGGATGATCTTTGTATACATGGACGACATCCTCGTTGCCACGCCCCTAGACCACGCACTACATCGACGCATGGTCCACAAGCTGCTAGACATCCTAGAGGCAGCATCATTTTTCCTGAAACCCCAGAAGTGCCAATTTGAGCAGCGCCGAGTCAAATACCTGGGACTAGTCATCGACAGAGACTCGCTACGCATCGAGTTGAGCAAGCTGAAAGGCATCAAGGAATGGCCCCGAGTACTCACCAGTGTCAAGCAGCTGCGGTCCACGCTCAGCGTTCTAGGATACCAATGCCCCTTCATACCCGGATTTGCCAAAATAGCCCGCCCCCTAACCAACCTCCTAAAGAAAGGAGTTCCATTCATCTGGACAGATGAGTGCACCACAGCGGTCGATCAGCTCATCGAAATTGTCACAAGCGACCCAGTCCTTTGGCAGCCAAGCCCAGCACGCCCATATGAACTAGAAGTAGACGCCTCCCAGAATGCCACAGGCGCCATCTTGTATCAACACGATGAGCAAGGGCATCGACGACCAGTAGGATATGACTCCAAGACGTTCACGGCCACCAAACGCAACTACCCTATCTGGGACAGGGAGTTCCTCGCCATTGTCAGAGGCCTCGAACACTGGCATCACTTACTTATGGGCACCCAGCATCAGGTCACAGTTATCACGGACCACAAGAACCTCCAATACTACCAGTCGCCCCAGAAAATCAACCGACACATCACCCGTTACATCCTCATGCTTGGCGATTACCATATCACCCTGGTACACCACCCAGGGGCTACGAATAAAGCCGACACCCTCTCTCACCACCCAGATTTCGACCATGCTGGCCAAGACAACGCCGAAGTCCTCGCCCTGCCACCCACCCTGTTCACTAATGCCGCCACAAGTGTCGACCTTGAAGACCGCACCCTCACCCTCCAGAGCACCCATAAAGACACCCTGGCCACCTGGGCCTCCACCTATCCCATCGAACGCCGCCCCGGAGGAGGCTGGTGGCATGCCAATCGCCTAGTTGTCGTGGCAGACAACGACCTTAGGAGGGGAGTAATCTCCCTATACCACGATTCGCCAACCGCCAGGCATCCCGGAATTTTAAAAACTTGCCTCCTCATCGCCAAAGACTACTGGTGGCCCAACATGAAGCAAACCGTCCTCGCCTATGTCAAAGGCTGTGCCACCTGTCAAGCCACCAAAGCGAACACTACCAAGCCTGCACTGCCTCTTATGCCTATCACAACCAACCCCAATGCCCTACCATTCGAAACCATCGCCCTCGATCTAATCGTCAAACTGCCCCCATCAGAAGGATACGACTCTATCCTCACAATAACCGACCACGACTGCTCAAAAGCAGCTATATTCATCACCTGCAATGAAGCAATGACCGCACCAGAACTCGTCATGTTATATGCCAAGCACGTGTTCCCCCACTACAGCATTCCCCGAAAGATCATCAGCGATAGAGGAACGCACTTTGCCTCGCATTTCCCACGAGAACTATGCAAGATGCTGGGGATTGAACAAAACATCAGTACCACATACCACCCACAGACAGATGGACAGTCTGAACAAACTAACCAGTGGCTCGAGCAGTACCTCCGCATCTATGTGAACCACCAGCAGAACAACTGGTCCGCCCTCCTGCCCATTGCCCAATACGTCCACAATGCCTGGCCCAGCAGCACCACCAAGCAAGTGCCCTTCCAACTCCTCATGGGACACATCCCACACGCCCACCAGCCACAACGATCCGAGAAAATGCCGTCGCTCCAAGAACGCCTAGACCTTGTCCATCAAGGACGAATATCGGTGCAGACCGCCATTACCAATGCCCAGACCCTTGTTAGCGCCAGAAAGGGAGCACGATTTAAGCCATTCGCAAAAGGACAGAAGGTCTGGCTCAACGGAAGGAACATCCACATCACCCAGCCAAGCGCAAAACTCGCTCAAAGGCGCTATGGCCCCTTCCAGATCACTGACGTCATCTCCCCAGTAGTATACCAAGTCGCAATTCCCCCTCAGTGGAAATTACGTCATGTCCATGACGTGTTCCATGCCAGCCTCCTCACCCCGTACATAGAAACTAAAGAGCATGGCCCCAACTTCACAGAACCGCCTCCTGACGTCATCAATGGAGAAGCAGAGTACGAAGTTGAGGCCATTCTAGAATACCACACGTTTGGAAGGACAAAGCAACCGCAGTACCGAGTCAGATGGAAAGGGTACTCCGCAGCAGAAGACACGTGGGAACCTCGGAAGAACCTGAAAAATTCACTGAGCCTAGTCCACCAGTTCCACTGAGATAATCCCACAGTGATAAGAAAGGCCTATATAAGACATGCCCTGACCACCCTCAAGTCTTCATCCCCCTCTCTCACATCTACCACACCCAGCACACCACCACCAGCCTACTCCTCTCTCATGTCCTCCAATGGCTCGCAGAAAAACCAACTCGCCGACAAAGGAAAAGGAAGGGAAGCCTCAGTCGCCCCGAACTCGCCCACGCCCTCCATCCTGACGAATGACAACGCGCAGCGCCCCATACGCATCCATGTCGCCACCAAGGTATTCACCATGTGAGGCGATGACAGCAGTGACGACGATGACAGCAAGGCCAGCAGCAACACCGAGTGGACTGCCAACGATCGACGAACAGGTGGATCAGTTCCTGGACGAACTTCTCCACTCCCTGACCTCCACAGCTGCGCAAAGTTCGACCACCCCCTCTCTGCCAACAATTTCTGTGGAGTCTGCAATGCCCCTGTTAAGATGGACAATGGCCACGCCACCTGGAGCGCCTCCCCCATCTCGAGCAGCAACACAGCGACCGCCAACTCCCATGCCCCCACTTTGCCGACCAGGGTCAATGCCCCCACTATTTCCACATCCATTAGATGAGGTACGGACGATGACCTTGCCAGCGCCTTCCAGCTTCTGCAGCCGCCAAACGTCACTGCCACCAGAACGCCCGCCGCGCTTCCGACGTGGCTCCCAGCCCCTCCTATCCTCCGTAGCTATGCAGACGTCGCCACCGCCCACACCAATCAAAGAGGAGAGCCCCGTGCCCCAACTCCACGCACCCACAGTGCCTGAGGGAATCCAGGCCATGGTCAGCAGGACAACACGATCGGCTACGATGGTTATTTCCTGCAATGGAATCGACTTATCAACCATCCAAGTGAACGGAACGTTGTCCTTGTCCCTGATCACAACAATCACCTTGTCCCCGCCACCTACTATGCCCACCTGCCCCACCTCGATGAGCCCCTCATCCTAGGACGTCTGACGCCGACGTCTCATATTTTTGCTGAGCCCCTTCATGCTAAGCCGCGTCTCAACACTCACCTCCCAGCCGTAGATGACTGGGACCTCTTTGTCCTGGAGGGTAGCCACCAGTACTGCCACCACATCAACAGGCTGATCGATGGGCTTGCTGATCCTGGGGTCACCGCTGAAGTCCACAGGTACCGCACAGTGGTGAGAAAGCTCCACTTCCAGATCAAGCAGGAATATTACCACCTGCTGTCTACTCCTGAGCGCCGCATCGAGTACACTGCCCTTCAGCTGCAGCGGGATGCTGACTTAGTCCGCTGCCGCCACAAGCTCAAGGACGAGCTGCGCAGCATCGAGGTGCGTCTGTACAAGGCCGCGGTCATGTCACTTATTGGGCCCAAGCTGGACCAAATTCTGGAGCGTCCCGCTCTTCCCTCCATGTCTTACTTCCTACGGGGCTGCCCTGCCACTCACCAGACCGACATTGTCGCCACCCTCCCCATCCATGTACCGCCCCACGTTCACTTCATGAATGCCCACCCCCTGCCTGTCCGCGACCGCGCCGCCATCTATGCCCTCCACCGCAAGCGCGCCTGCCCTCCCGAATCATCCCCCGATGCCAACGATGCCGGACGAGCCCTATCCGGTGAGCCTGCCACCTCGGACTAACAGCATGGCAGCTGTCCCTTAGGGGAGGGCGTACTGTTACGATCTCCTCTGCGGACTGAGCGGACCGCCTCTTTCTTTTCCACGATATTACGCTTATGCCCCTTCTCACGTTCTGGACTCTGACTTGATAGTTATGACTCGCCATGCTCCACTGTGCTGTGGAGCGCGTACTATACTTAGCCCTGACTCAACTGTGACTCATCCCACTCCACTATGACCTGTGGAGCTGGTACTATACTTAGCAGACTACTCCACTACCCTCATTATGACTCGGTAGTAGTAGCATGTGACTCCCTTGTACCAGGCCTATATAAGGGCCTTAGTTTGCGTAGAGTCAAGCCCTAAGCTTGACTTTGTTTCTAATTCGATTTGTCTTGCCTCTTCACTTGAGCTCGCCGCTCTAAGCCATCGCCCCCTTTACTTGAACTTGCCGCTTCAAGTTGCCTTTTGCGTTTATCGCTCAGCAAGGCACTGCTTCGCTCTCACGCCTCTCTAAGTCGGCTGTAACGACTTAGCTTTGGGTCTTTGCACTAATCACATGCTCGCCCTACTCCGAAGAACTAGCTTCGCTCTCGTGTCGACGTGACCACCGGAAGTGTCATGCTCAGGACCACGTGCTCGTTGCCTCGCATGTGTTCACTCTTGCCCACGCCCAAGTCGCACAAGTCGTGCTCACGGCCCGTTGAGCCGTAACACACCGCGATCAAGAATGCACAGCGTTTGATCATACAGTGCTCAGAAAGAAGGAAGGGACAAAGACATTTCAAAGAACATAGTGTAAACGACCTAGTATGGCTTGAAGGAAGCAACCTGCACCTATCACACCCGATCATGAAACTGGCGCCCAAAAGATATGGACCGTTTAGGATCACTGACGTCATATCGCCTATAGTATACCAATTGGAATTACCTGGACACTGGAAGATCCACAACGTCTTCCATGTTTCATTGCTCACACCGTACAAGGAAACAGCCAAACATGGAGAGAACTTCCCACAGCCAGCGCCAGAACTAATTGAAGGGGAAGAAGAATACGAAATAGAACACATTGTGAACTCAAAGTGTGTAGGACGATGGAAGAAACTGAAATACTTACTGTCCTGGAAGGGATATTCCAAGGCGCATGACAGCTAGGAGCCAGCAGAAGATGTGCATGCACCAGAATTAATCAAGGAATACTACAAACGGAAGCCTGCTGCGATACGAACGCTGGAGGATAAAAAGGCTCAGAACAAATTATGGAGACGTATCTTCTCCCTTAGTGAATGTACAAGCTTAAGGAAGAATACCCCAGACCTCCCACCATCAGAGCCTTCCACTTCCTCACTTCCCCACTCGCAGTTACATTCACCCCTGGTGCAGTTAAGCACGAAACCCATCAGGACCAGCATGGATGCCTGCACAGTTGCTTCTGTGCCACAGATCTCTGCCCCTTCCACCACTAAAACCCTCGTCATTAGAAGCCTGAGAATGAGTGATGCCCCACCATCTGCCAGCATACCGGGCCTCACCATCTCAGAACTTGCCTATCCAGATGACCTCATTTTCGTCAACGCTTGCCAGGGAACCCCGTTTACAACATCACCATGGAGGGCGGATGGTCACGGCCCCAGCAATGAGAGAAGAAACTCCAGTAGCAGCACCAACTCGGCACCGCCGCTCGAATCGTCGAGCGACGGCTCCACCAGCGATCCCACTGCACCTCAGGTGCATGATGCCTACGCTACAACCAGTGAACGAGAGGCATGGGGACTTGCCAAGGCCTTCTCGCAGACCCTCTATCTCCTGCCGGTCGCCGGCCCCTACACATCTTCGCAGCCTGGAGAGGACGCTGATAGACTTGACCAGCCCTACCCCTTCTCCAGCCCCCTCAGTGCAGCTGCTGCCCTATGTAACCCAGGGCATATGGTCTATGATGCACCCACAAGCTCTGGGCAACCCTCACAATACTCCTTCGGCCCGGATGTCCCCTGGAGCCCCATCGCTACTGCAAGTAGTCATGCTGGTGAACAGCAGGGGGTTTGTGACGAACATAGGGATAGTGCCACGGTTCGGACTTATTTGTTATCTTTTTTACTGTACTATCTCCTGTCAGGTGACTCCTGGAGTCACCTGATGTTTCCCCAGGGCCCCCTTCCCACACCAAGCAACAGCTGAAGGCGCAGGGGGCTGCGTGGACTGTTCCCCCCTTCCCACACTTTATGACTCACATGGTAGAGAGCTCAGTCAGCTCCCTACCACTAGTTACTCATCAGACACTTAGTTTACTCAGGACAGGTGCCAGTCGACACGCGTCGGGGCACGAGACATTGTATATAAGGTGTAGGAGCTTGGGGCTTAACCCCCAAGCTTTAGCTTAACTCTCGATTACGCACACTTGTCTCCTATATTGTGATATCAGTTTGGTCACAATCTATCTTGCGTTGCCTTGTGTTTCGATCTCCTCTCTATCACGTGACTCAAAGGAATTGGTAGTTCGACTTAGTAGCAACAACTAAGTCACCCCACCAATCCCTACTTTCCCTCGATCTCGTGACAAGTCATGTCTTGTGGTTCATCACCCAAGTTGACTTTGAACTTGTGATTTTAGTCTTGTGACTTGACACCCTGTGCGTGGCATAGCAGACAGTGCACGTCCCGGCGACATCAGTCCTCCAGCACAGCAAAGGCATAGTCGTCTTAAGGCAAGCCAGAAGGTAGAGTGGATCGCAGGAGCAAGGAGGATGAAAAAGCCATGCCGCAAGATGGTCAGTTTCTACTGCGGCAAATGCAGGGTTGATGGCACCAACCACAAGTATGAGAACTGCCCTTCTTGGTGGTTCTGCGGCTTCTGCGACCAGCATGGGCACTGGGGCTTTGACTGCCCCACACCTCACTTCAAATGCCAGCCTTACCACTGTGGCGTCCATGTTGGACACCAACATATGGGCGCAGTCTGCCCTGTGTCCAGGATCATGAAGAACCTCGACTTTGGGTATGAAGAAGAGGGTAGCATCGTGGACTTGGAGCGTGCAGCGATGATTTATGGCAAGGACCTGGACTGGGACTCCTTTCTTGAGCCACTGTGAGGACTTTTACGAATCTTATGACTGCTTACTGTACAGCTATGGACTGGACTGGCGAGTGATGGCACACCCGCCTAGAAGAGGGGGTGGTGTTACGGTTTCTGGCCCTTGCTTTCAGGTCTAGTGTTCCGCACAGGTAGTGTTTCAAGGTCCGGTCCTATGGACCGAAAAAAGACCGGGACCGCAACCGGACCGGACTGCGGTCCGGTCTTTTTTGCGGTTGCGGTTGCCTGGTTTTGGCAGTGGCCCGGTTGCCGGTTGCACCACTTTGGGCTGTGCTCATGGACCGCTGAAAGACCGGTTTCAACCAGTTTCAACCAGTCTTTGCTCTGGACATATTAAATAGATGTTGATGCACTTCTAGATTTATTAGATTTATTTTTTACTCTTTTTTAATCTCCATTTCCTCATGTTTTCTTCTTAGCAGCATTTAAGCGGAGTTTCAAACCCCGTTGAACGTTGTCCCGTTTAGGAAGTACAGTACAGTACCCTTCCTCTCATCGAACATCAGGCCGCACGTCCCATCAACTGATGGGCCCCTACTCTCCACTGAATCTCCAGTAATCTTTAGGTATGCAATTATGGCCTAGATAAGAAGACCTGCAGGTTGAAAAAAGGTAGGTATGAGGGGAAGTTAGAGATTGAGAGTGGGGGAAAAAAACAGGTGCGTCACCCCTAACTATATAAAATAAAATAACTACATCATCTTCTCCCCCCTTAGGACAGCAGCAGCAGCCGGCGGCGGCGGCGGCGGCGGCGGCAACGGCGGCACCAGGCGCAGCAGCGGCAGCACCACCGGCACGAGTGACAATGGCGGTATCAGGCGCAGCAGCGGCTGCGGTGGCTGCGACACGACGGCACCGGCAACACCACACCAGCGACAACGACGGCAGCAGGCGCCGCCGCGGCCGCGGCAACGGCAACGGCAGCAGCACGGCGGCGTCACCAGCGGCAACGGCGGCCACAGGCGCGGAACCTGCAACGGCCGCAGCAGACGACGGTGGGGGCAGCACCGGCACCAGCGACAACGGCGGCACCAGCGGGCGCACCAGCGGCGGCGGTACCAATGGCGGCGGTGGCACCAGTGACCGCGGCACTAGCGACGGCGGCGGTACCAGTGACCGCGGCAGTGCCAGCGACTACGGCACCGGCGACGGCGGCGGTACCAGGGACTGCAGCACCAGCGACCGCGGCACCAGCGACCGCGGCGGTACCCGTGACCGCGACGGCACCAGCAGCCATGGCACCAGCGACCGCGGCGGCACTAGCGGCGGGGGCAGCAGGAGCAGCGATTAGAGCTGTCGCTTGCTCCTACCTACTTATTTTTTAGTTAGATTGTATCTACATACTTCAGATTTGAATATAGACTTGTTTTTATAAGTTTACAACCAGTTGCAACTGAAAAAAGACCAGTTGAGACTAGTTGCCAACCGGTCTTGGGTACGACCGGCTGCAACCGGTTTTTTAGCCGCAACCGGACCGACATAGACTGGTCCATAGTGGTCCCGGTCCGGTTTTTGGTAAATTCCTGAAAACACGAACCGGTCCCGGTCCTGGTTGTATGCCATATAAGGCAAAAGACCGGACTGGACCGGACCTTAAAACACTACGCACAGGTGTGGGTAAAACCGCGGTTTTTACCCCAAGGGTTGCCGTGGTGTTGGTATGGTGTGTACCCGTGTAACACCACGCACACCCCACACCCATACCATACCGCACCCGCTCCACACCGCAACTGCACCCATGCCCATACAGCCAACACTGCACACCGCACCCCCACACCCTGCACCCCGCACCCATTCCACACCAAACCCGTGTCATACCGCACCTTGCACCCATGCCATACTCGTACCACATACCACATCTGAAACCTGCAGTGTCATTCATACCCACAGGTTTTATCACAAAAACTAGGAAGCATGCAAATCAAAATTATAATTGAGCTGTAGCTACAAGACAGGAAGAAATGAATGAAAGATAATTTAAACTCTCCCTGCCACCACTGCCATCGCCGCCGTGGCTGCATCGCTGTGGTCACTGTGTCGCTGCCGTGTCTGCATTGCTGCCGCCACTGTGTCTGCATCGCTGCCGCTGCCGCCACCATGGCTGCGTCGCTGCCATCACCGCCATGTCTGCATCGCTGCCGCTGCCACTGCCACCGCCGTGGCGCTGCGTCGCTGCCATCGCCGCCGCCGCCATGGCGCTGCGTCGCTGCCATCACCGCCACTGCCATGGCACTGCGTCACTGCCATCGCCGCCACCGCCATGGCGCTGCATTGCTGCCATCGCCACCATGACACTGCATCGCTGCCATTGCCGCCATGTCTGCGTTGCTGCCGTCGCCGCTGTAGTGCTGCATTGCTGCCATCACCACCGTGTCTGCATCACTGCTGTTGCCGCCATGGCGCTGCATCGCTGCCATCGCCGCCGTGTCTGCGTCACTGCCCTTGCTGCTGTGGTGCTGCATCGCTGCCATTGCCACTGTGTCTGCGTCGCTGCCCTTGCCGCCGTGGCACTGCATCGCTGCCATCACCGCCATGTCTGCGTCACTGCCCTCGCTGCCATGGTGCTGCATCGCTGCCATCGCCGCCATGTCTGCATCGCTGCCATTGCCGCTGTAGCACTGCGTCACTGCCATTGCCGCTGTAGCGCTGCATCACTGCCATCGCCGCTGTGTCTGCATCGCTGCTGTCACCGCCATGGTGCTGTGTCGCTGCCATTGCCGCTGTGTCTGCGTTGCTGCCCTCACCGCCACTGTGGCTGCGTCGCTGCCATCGCTGCCATGGCATGTGGTGGTGGCGATCATCCGTCGTCCTCATCGGCTGTCTTGAACAGAGATAGCATGGGAAACGTTCCATGTCATCAGGCGTTCTTGTCCAGGTAGTCTGTGGCCCATGGCAGCTATGCATCGACAGAGAGAAAAGAAGTAAAAAAAAAAGCCAAGGAAAACGCACATTTTGACCTATTTCCAACACAATCCATAGAGCGTGTGCTGAATTCCAAGGTGAGTGTTATTGAAGGGGTGGCTCAGTGTTGGTTGAGCCTTGAGCCAGCCTCGCCTCCACCTGCAAAATAGCCAGTGGAGCAACCACACCAGCGCTGGTGAACACGGCAAACGAGCGCGCGGTGTTACGTTTACTTACCACGACTCATACTAGGTGTCATGTGGTCCTATACCATGTGACGCGTCTTGTGATCCAACCCATGTGACTCGCCCTTGTCTCGTGACCTAGATGTGCACATGTCTTCTAGTTTCTCCTTCTTGTTCTGCTTGGATTCGCAGCGACTCATAGACGCATCTACTTGCGTCTGGATGTGTTACCATTCTACTTACGATACTGGTCGCTGCTTAGAAGCGACGTGAATGTACTTAGGGCCTTAGCCGAGTGAGGCAGGCCTTGTATAAATAGTGCGGACAGTTGAGCCTGGTAGCCCCAGTCTCAACTTCGTCCTCAATACAAGTTGATCACCTTCCTATTGCGAACAACTTCCCACTTGAACAGACCTTCCCTCCTCGTCTCTAATCCTCACTCCGGCTTAGTAAGCCACATCAAAGCTCGGTAGAACGTGCTATAACGTCTACAAAGGTCGCACCTACCGGAACCAAGTGCTCGGGCACCTCGGACATCTCAGGCACCTTGGCCCACTTAGTTCCAGTACGACACACGGTCACGTGACCAGACACGGTCACCTGACAACCGAACTCGAGCTCACTTTGAGCCATGGCCCCTTGTAGCTGTGACACGCGGCCTTAGCACCAAGCATTTGTTGAGTGAGCTCAGGTACAGTGACAGCATGGTATTGTTGGCTACCACGAGTGGTGAGCAGCGCAAAGCCTGTTAGGAAGAAGTGTGACAAGGGAAGGGCACTGGGATGGCAGTGAGGGACAGTGCATCAGCTTAAGGATGAATAGAACAAACCCATGTTGACCGTGAGTTTCCAGAAATCCGAGTTGAGTTGACCTGGGAAGCGCAAGCAGGTTGTGATGCCAGACATAACAGCGGAAACAAGATGATTGAGATCGCCATAGGTCGGTGTAGCGAGCTTCGAGGTACGGAAGTGAGTGTTGTAAAGTGCCTCATTGCCAATGCAAAACGTCTCAGAGTTCTCCACAAGTTGGTGGATGGTGGATGGAAAGAGTAACACTGTGGGCTAAGAGGGCAGATCTATGCCTGCAGCTTGTAGTTACAGTGGCCCCATTTTCAATATTTTCAGCCATAGGGCAGCTAATGCCAAATTTTTCCCATGCAAAAATTATTGTAGTAATTTTAAAAAAAGTAACTCATGTATTCCACTCTGCGAAGGTGCTACATTTGGGGGACAAGCATTGAAGAACCGAGCAGCACCACCAAAAACAAACGGTCTCAATGGAGCGTGTGAGTGAGCCCGGGAAGTGTCATGCATAGACCGCTTCGACGATGGCGGGCAGTTGCCACTCAGATTGCAGGGTGGTACAGCTTTGTGTGAAGATTAGAATGACTATCAGGTGTATCCATAGCTGGGATGACACTCGCGATGCTTGCTCTGTCTTGAGAGAAGAATGTAGTAGCATTTTTGTAGGTCTGTATGCGATAGTATAAGTAATGCACTTAATCAGTTAGAGAATTCCAGCCTACCTCAAGAATGGCAACAAGATCTGTCACGGTTACAAGGGACCGTGGCTCTAAGTGAGCGCGTCGTTCGGGGTCATGTGATTGTGTGGATGTATCACGTGTTCTTGCCATGGCTCGCTATGGTCACGGGGATCGGGGTCACAGACTCGCTGTGGTAACGTGACGCTCGTGGCACGCTGTGGTCACAAGGGTATCGAGGTGGGCCGAGATGCCCGAGTACTTGGTTCCAGTAGGTGCACCTTAAAGCACCTGTTTGGCAATGTTCCACGTGTTATAGCACATGATGACAAGCTTCGATGTGGCTTACTAAGCCGGAGCGGTGGTAGAGATGAAAAGAGAAGGTTGTTGCCACCAAGGTCTGATTGGGTAATCAACTTGTATTGGAGACGAAGTTGAGACTGGGGATTCCAGCTCAACTTCCTACAGTTCTTATAGTACTACTCCCTAGTCACTATGAGTCGTAAGTAAGAGTCAGTAGTACTCAGCAAGAGTCACTACTATGAGTCGCGTATCAGTCAGTATCAGTCACTAGCGAGCGACTCATAGGGAGTCGCTCTGAGTCGCATACCAAGTTGCGTCGCGTTGCAGTCACAAGGAGTCAGGCATCACATGACATACGGTCATGTGATAGGTAAGGAAGTCAGCGTGTCACATGACATGGGGTCATGTGACAGTACAGGTCACGTGTCAGCTCGCGAAGCAAAAGATAGAGATAGTAAAGTGGGGGCCAGAAACCATAACAAGATCCTTGATGATACCCCAATCCTCATTATCGAGTTCATATGCCCTCAGCTTCAGTGCCCTATTGCCAGTGAGTTGATCAATAGCATCCCTATAATTAAGTACAAAAGCCATCATATCGTAGGTAGAGTTCCATCGTGTCACCACATCGCACGGGATAAGCTTCACTTTGAGGCCAAGTTCTGAGCAGACCTGACTGTTACGATCTCACATACGGACCGAGCGGACCGCTTTTCTTTCTCTTACGATACTGTGCTTATGCCCCAGCCTCACATTCTAGACCCTGACTTGATAGCTGACTCGCCGCGCTCCACCGTGCCGTGGAGCACGTACTATACTTAGCACTGACTCGATTCTGACTCACCCCGCTCCACAGTGGCCTGTGGAGCTGGTACTATACTTAGCGGACTACTCCACTACCCTCGTTATGACTCGGTAGCACAGTAGCACGTGACCTTCCTGTATAAGCCTATATAAGGGCCGCACTTTGCGCAGAGTCGAGCCTTAAGCTTGACTTCGTTTCAAATCGATCTTGTCTTGCCTCTTCACTTGAGCTCGCCACTCTAAGCCATTTGTCCTTACTTGAACTTGCCGCTTCAAGTTGCCTTTCGCGTTCATCGCTCAGCAAGGCCCTGCTTCGCTCTCACACCTCTCTAAGTTGGCTGCAATGACTCAGCTCTGAGCTTTCGCACTAGTCACGTGCTCGCTCTACTCCGAAGACCTTAGCTTCACTCTCGCGTCGACGTGACCACCAGAAGTGTCACACTCAGGACCACGTGCTCGTCACCTCGCACGTGCTCACTCTTGCCTACGCCCAAGTTGCACAAGTCGTGCTCACAGCCCGTCGAGCCGTAACATAAGTCAAGCTTCCCTCTAAGCACCAGGAACCCCCCGCCCTGGACAATACAGACTATTGGGAACACCTCAGCGATCTTAACAGAAGACGCGCACACATCACTCAGTGGAGAATCCTCCTTGACGACACAGTATATCGTCACAACGCCACTTGCTTCCTGTCCTGTGCCAAAGGACCATCAGAGCAACATCGCACCCTCTCAATTGAAGTAGAAAACTTCCGATTCATCGAACAGAAGTGGCTAGAAGACTTCACAGCATTTGAAGCAGCCCTTACCATCTTACAGCTATCGCTAGAGCCCTGGAGTCTACTCGACAACCGTGTTTAGGATCCCTCCATGAGATCAGCTTGCCAGAAATCCTCGAAGCCGTCCTTTGGACACGAGAAGCCACAGATCAACTCGAAAGTGATGTTAACCACCACCGACACAAGTGCCCAAGAACCTGTGCCAACGGCCCAAACAGGCACCACCATAACCTTGATCAGGTTGCACAAGAACTTGCTGAAATCGTCGCGGAAGTCGATTTCGTCTGCACCATCTTCATCCACCAAGTAGAGCTCATCCTACAGGAAGAAGGACAGTAAACGTGGCGACCCTTCGAATACAAATCTCGGAAACAAGGGACACCCCAGTCGCGCCACGAAAGAACGCAGACTTACCAGACTATATCTGCGAAGGAGCCTATTGGAAGGACACTGACAGAAACCCCAGAAAGTGGTGCTACCACCACACGATCTGAGCCCCTGACGGAAGCGAAAAACACTTCCCCATCGAATTCATCAATGACCACTGGTACATCCTTGAGTGGGCAGAAAGTCGCTACTGGACAAAGCCAGACAACTGCATCCCCCATGATGATACCACAGGTTTAGGACATCCGGGTAAAGCCCCAGAAAGCATCGAAGTAGATCCACCTTCGCCACCACTAGCCCCTTCTACGTCAAAAGGGAAACAAAAGGAAACAAAGCCGCTTGGAGAATTTCTGAGCACCGGACTTCAGGACGTCGCTACGCTCCAAGGCAGTCACCCCCTCAGCCAGGAAACAACAGCCACACCACAGTTGCTCCGTCTAGCACAGCAAGCCGCCCAGCCCACGCCGCCACCACCCATCCTCCAACAACCTGTACCACCCCCGCCTCCACCACAGCAACCCAGCATGGCAACAGTCTCTGCGCCACAAACAAATGGCAATGACTCCATGAAAGGAAACGCGCCAGCCATCTTCGACGGAGATCGAAGCAAAAGTGCCAAATTCCTGAAAGAATTCAAGCTGTACCGAATCCTCAATGGGAAATCAGACAACGTCACCATCCCCTACAACCGAGTAGCGCTAGCCATTGGATACATCAGGGGCCCCAAGGTGGATGATTGGACCGATGCGCAGACGGCACTCCTAGAAGAGAGAACCACCCGAGCAGTCAATCGCGTCCAAAAGACAGACGAAGCACTATGGGCTAGCTTCGTCCAAGACTTTACCAACGCCTTCACGGATACGGCCAAGGAACAGAACACCTTTAACAAATTGGTCAATCTCAGAATGCAAGAGAATGACATTGATGGTTTCATCACTACCTTCAACCACCTTGTCCTAGCAGCAGGACGATCCCCTACTGACCTAGGGACGCTAGACCTCTTCAAAAAGGGCCTTCGGTGGGGGATAGTGCTAAAAATCCTCAACAAAGAGACCATACCAACGACCCTAGACGATTGGCAGGAGGCAGCGTGAAAGGAAGTCATTAGGAGCGCCCAGATACTTGCCGACCTAGGACCCACCCCCAACCAGCAGCGCTTCACTCCCAAACCACGTTTCATCCCCAGGGCACCCGCCCCTGCTCAGCGCCCCAGAAATAACGCCCCAGTCCCCATGGACGTAGACGCCGCACGCATGGGGGGGCCATTAACAAATGACGAAAAGAAGAAGCTGATGGATGAGCGGAGATGCTTCTACTGCAAGGAAAAGGGACATCGCGCCACCCAATGCTTCAAAAAGAAGGGGAGACAAGGCCAGCAAGCCCCCTCCCAATGCGCCACACTTGTAAGAACAACGAGCCAAGAAAGCCTAACCATCGTCCCCGACGATAGTGCCAGCCAAACACCAACGGACATCATGTCCCAGCTACGCGCCATGAGCACAATAGAGCGATCAGCAGCCTTTGACCGCATCATCCAAGAAGACCTGGATTTTTAAAGCAGCTTGACCTAACAGCCTGGGATCAAGCCTCGCGTATTTGTACCATGTATGTCTCAAATTGGAATAGTATCAATGTCAATTTTACGTTTTCCACCATACATGGAAAGGCTGCAGAAAGTGCGCTCATAGATAGTGGCGCTACCGACAATTTCATTGACCAGAAAACTGCCCAAAGGCTGCGTCTTGTACCAAGACGACTTCCCCAGCCGCGCCTCCTCTACAACGTAGACGGATCCGAAAACCGTAGTGGCCACATCACCACATACTGCAACCTAGCGATCTGACAAGGAAAGAAGGAAAGCGTACAGCGCTTCTTCCTTGCTAACCTAGGACGAGATAGAACGATCCTAGGGTTCCCCTGGTTCCATGCCTTCAACCCCGATATTGACTGGAGCACCAAGACCGTCAAAGGAGGACCAATCTCGCTCACACTAACCAGCAGAAGGGCACCAGAACAACCCCAAAGCCTGTTGCAATATGCGCAACTGCTTGGACACGCCCTCCAAGCCACCTCCCTGGAAGAAGGAGACAATCTGATCCTCCAGATCAACAGAACAAATATTGCCCAAGAATGGGCAATTAAGGAACACCAGGGGCGAACTGCCCCCACGGCAGCGGATGTACCCACGGAATACTCCCGACACTGGAGGGTGTTCTCAGAAGAGGAGGCACAGCGATTCCCACCAAGCAGGGAAGACGACCATGCCATCAGGTTAAAGCCCAATGCCCCCGCCATGCTAGACTGCAAGGTCTACCCATTGAACCCCAAAGAAATGATTGCCGCCGACACCTGGCTCAAGGAGCAGCTCGACAAAGGATACATCGAGCTGTTGAGCTCCCCCTATGCCGCCCCCTTCTTCTTTATCAAAAAGAAGGACGGATCCCTCCGTCCAGTCCAAGATTAACGCACACTAAACAGTTGGACGATACGAGACGTTTACCCTCTCCCTGATATTAGCATCCTCACCAGAGACCTCGAGGGACAAGCCCTATTCACCAAGTTCGACATTAGATGGGGATACCATAACGTGAGGATCAAAGATGGTGATCAATGGAAGGCGGCCTTCAAAATGCCACAAGGATTGTTCCAGCCACGCGTCATGCTATTTGGACAGTGTAACATGCCCAGTACCTTCCAGCGAGTGATGGATCAACTCCTGCACCCACTAAAGCTCAAGTACCCAAGGATGATCTTCGTATACATGGATGATATCCTCGTGGCCACGCCCCTAGACCATGCGCTGCACCGACGCGTAGTCCATGAGCTGCTCGACATCCTAGAAGCAGCATCATTCTTCTTGAAGCCCCAGAAATGCCAATTCGAACAAAGGCGAGTCGAATACCTGGGACTAGTCATTGATGGAGACTCGCTGCGCATCAAGTCTAGCAAACTGAAAGGCATCAAGGAGTGGCCTCGAGTACTTACCAGCGTCAAACAGCTGCGATCCACGCTCGGTGTCCTTGGATACCAATGCCCCTTCATACCAGGATTCGCTGAAATCACCCGCCCCCTAACCAACCTCCTAAAGAAAGGAGTACCTTTCATCTGGACAGATGAGTGCACCACAGCAGTCGATCAGCTCATCGAGATTGTTACGAGCGACCCAGTTCTCTGGCAACCAAGCCCAGCGCGCCCCTATGAGTTGGAAGTGGACGCCTCCCAAAATGCCACAGGGGCCATTCTGTACCAACACGACGCTCAGGGACACCAACGACCAGTAGGGTACAACTCCAAAACGTTCACGGCCACGGAACACAACTACCCCATCTGGGATAGGGAGTTCCTCGCCATCATCAGAGGATTGGAACACTGGCGTCACCTGCTCATGGGAGCCCAGCACCAGGTCACCGTTATCACTGACCACAAAAACCTTCAATACTACCAATCGCCCCAGAAGATCAACCGCCGCATCGCCCGATACATCCTCATGCTTGGGGATTACCATATCACCCTGATACATCGCCCAGGAGCCACAAACAAAGCCGACGCCCTCTCCCGCCACCCAGATTTCAACCATGCTGACCAGGACAATGCCAAAGTCCTCGCCCTACCACCTGCCCTATTTACTAATGCTGCCACAAGTGTCGACCTTGAGGACCGCACCTTCGCCCTCCAGAACGACCACAAAGACACTCTTGCCACCTAGGCCTCCACCTACCCCATTGAACGACGCCCTGGAGGGGGCTGGTGGCACGCTAACCGCCTTGTTGTCGTGGCAGACAATGACCTTAGGAGGGGAGTGATCTCTCTATACCACGACTTGCCAACCACCGGGCACCCCAGAATTTTGAAAACTTGCCTACTCATCGCCAAAGACTACTGGTGGCCCAACATGAAGCAAACTGTCCTCGCCTATGTTAAAGGATGTGCCACCTGTCAAGCCACCAAAGCAAACACCACCAAGCTGGCACCACCTCTTATGCCTATAACAACCATCCCAAACGCCTTGCCATTCGAAACCATTGCCCTTGATCTAATCGTTAAGCTGCCCCCATCAGGAGGATTCGACTCTATCCTCACGGTCACCGACCATGACTGCTCAAAAGCCGCCATATTCATCCCCTGCAATGAAGCAATGACTGCACCAGAACTCGTCACGTTATATGCCAAGCACGTGTTCCCCCACTACAGCATTCCCCGAAAGATCATTAGCGACAGAGGAACACACTTCGCCTCGCACTTCCCACGAGAGCTATGCAAGACGCTGGGGATTGAACAGAACATTAGCACTGCATACCACCCCCAGATGGATGGACAGTCTGAACGAACTAACCAGTGGCTCAAGCAGTACCTTCGCATCTATGTCAACCACCAACAGAACAACTGGTCCGCCCTCCTGCCCATTGCCCAGTATGTCCACAACGCCTGGCCCAGCAGCACCACCAAGCAAGCACCTTTCCAACTCCTCATGGGGCATATCCCACGCGCCAACCAGCCACAGCGATCCGAGAAAATGCCGTCGCTCCAAGAACGCCTAGACCTCGTCCATCAGGGACGAATATCAGCCCAGACCGCCATCACTAACGCCCAGACCCTTGTTAGCGCCAGGAAGGGAGCGCGATTTAAGCCATTCGCAAAAGGACAGAAGGTCTGGCTTGACGGAAGGAACATCCACATCACCCAGCCAAGCGCAAAACTCGCTCAAAGGCGCTATGGCCCATTCCAGATCACTGACATCATTTCCCCAGTAGTATACCGAGTCACAATTCCCCCTCAGTGGAAACTACGTTGTGTCCATGATGTGTTCCATGCCGGCCTCCTCACCCCATACGTAGAAACTAAAGAGCATGGCCCCAACTTCACAGAACCGCCTCCTGACGTCATCGACGGAGAAGCAGAGTACGAAGTCGAGGCCATTCTAGAATACCGCACATTTGGAAGACAAAGCAACCGCAGTACCAAGTCAGATGGAAAGGGTACTCCCAGCAGAAGACACGTGGGAACCTCGGAAGAACTGAAAAATTCGTTGAACCTAGTCCACCGATTCCACCGAGATAATCCCACAGCAATAAGAAAAGCCTATATAAGACATGCCTTGACTGCCCTCAAGTCATCATCCCCCTCTCTCGCCTCTACCACACCCAGCACACCACCACCAGCCTATTCCTCGCTCATGTCCTCTGATGGCTCGCAGAAAGTCCAACTATCACCAAAGGAAAAGGAAGGGAAGCCTCCATCGCCCCGAGCTCGCCCACGCCCCCACCCTGAGAATGACGATGCGAAGCGCCCGTACAGATCCATGTCGCCACCAAGGTATTCACCGTGTGAGGCAGCGACAGCAGCGACGACGACAGCAGCAAGGCCAGTAGCAACACCAATGGACCCCAACGATCGAAGAACAGGCGGACCAGTTCTTGAGCGAGCTTCTCCACTCCCTGACCTCCACAGCTGCACAAACTTTGACCACCCCCTCTCCGCCGATAATTTCTGTGGAGTCTGCAATGCCCCCATTAAGATGGACGACGGCCATGCCACCTGGAGCGCCTCCCCCATCTCAGCAGCAACGCAGCGACCGCCAACTCCTGTGCCCCCACTTCGCCGACTGGGGTCAATGCCCCCGCTATTTCCACATCCGTTAGACGAGGTAGGACGATGACCTTGCCAGCGCCTTCCAGCTTCTGCAGCCGCCAAACATCGCTGCCACCAGAACACCCGCTGTGCTTCCGACGCGGCTCCCAGCCCCTCCTGTCCTCTGTAGCTACGCAGACGTCGCCGCCGCCCACACCAATCAAGGAAGAGAGCCCCGCACCACAACTCCACGCGCCCACAGTGCCCGAGGGAATCCAGGCCACGGTCAGCCGGACGACACGCTCGGCTACAATGGTTATTTCCTGCGATGGAATGACTTGTCGACAATCCAGGTGAATGGAACGTTATCCTTGTCCCCGATCACAACAATCGACTAGTCCCCGCCATGTACTACGCCCACCTGCCCCACCTCGATGAGCCTCTTGTCCTGGGACTCTGACGCCAACGTCCCATATATTCGCTGAGCCCCTCCATGCTAAGCCGTGCCCCGATGCTCACCTCCCAGCCGTAGACGACTGGGACCTCTTCGCCCTGGAGGGCAGCCACCAATTTCGCCGCCATGTCGACAGGCTCGTCGATGGACTTGACGACCAGGGGTTGTCGCTGAGATCCACAGGTATCGAACAGTGGTGCGCAAGCTCCACTTCCAGATTGAGCAGGAGTACCACCACCTGTTGACCACCCCAGAGCGTCGCGTCAGTATACCGCCCTCCAGTTGCAGAGGGATGCTGACTTAGTCCGCTGCCGCCACAAGCTCAGAGACGAGCTGCGCGGCATCGAGGTACGCCTCTACAAGGCCAGGTCATGTCACGTGTTGGCCCGAAGCTGGACCAAATCCTGGAGCACCCCGTCCTTCCCTCCATGTCTTACTTCATGCGGGGGCGCCCTGGACTCATCAAACTGACATCGTCTCCACCCTCCCCGTCCACGTGCCGCCACACGTCCATTTCATGAACACACGCCCCTGCCTGTCCCGAACGCGCCGCCATCCACGCCCTCCGACACAAGCGCCCCTGCCCCCAGAGTCCTCTCCAGATGCCAACGACGCCGGGCAGCCTTGTCCGGTGAGCCTGCCACCTCGGACTAACAGCGTGGTAGCTGCCCTTAGGGGAGGGCGTACTGTTACGATCTCACATACGGACGAGCGACCGCTTTTCTTTCTCTTACGATACCATGCTTATGCCCCAGCCTCACGTTCTAGACCCTGACTCAATAGCTGACTCGCCGCGCTCCACCGTGCCGTGGAGCGCATACTATACTTAGCACTGACTCGATTCTGACTCACCCCGCTCCACAGTGGCCTGTGGAGCCGGTACTATACTTAGCGGACTACTCCACTACCCTCGTTATGACTCGGTAGCACAGTAGCACGTGACCTTCCTGTATAAGCCTATATAAGGGCCACACTTTGCGCAGAGTTGAGCCTTAAGCTTGACTTCGTTTCAAATCGATCTTGTCTTGCCTCTTCACTTGAGCTCGCCGCTCTAAGCCATTTGTCCTTACTTGAACTTGCCGCTTCAAGTTGCCTTTCGCGTTCATCGCTCAGCAAGGCCCTGCTTTGCTCTCACACCTCTCTAAGTCGGCTGCAATGACTCAGCTCTGAGCTTTCGCACTAGTCACGTGCTCGCTCTACTCCGAAGACCTTAGCTTCACTCTCACGTTGACGTGACCACCAGAAGTGTCACGCTCAGGACCATGTGCTCGTCACCTCGCACATGCTCACTCTTGCCTACGCCCAAGTCGCACAAGTCGTGCTCACAGCCCGTCGAGCCGTAACACCGACGCTAAGCAGGCAAATTGATTGTCAGTGAATGGATGGTTGTGAAAGAAAGTCGTTGTACCTGAGTCTGTTGAAGCATTTTTTCCAATGCTGGCACGGGTGCTGAACAGTTCGCTTGCACTTTGACTGTGTGGCAGCACATGTTGCACGGGCATCTTGCCAACCCAGAACCTCCATTCGAGAGCTTCTCCGAGAGCATGCTCGCACCAGCTGATCTCCCATGCCGGGAAACCTGCCAGCTTCGCCCTTGCATGCACTTAGCTGCAAGGATCAAGGAAGCTAGGAGTGCCCGATGAGGGTGCAACAATGGTGACGGAAGAAGGGGAAGAGAGACCCTCATTTTTTTTTTTTTTGAAGTCAGCATTTATATCCCACAACAATGTGTAATGGGTGCAACAACGTAATGGGCGCAACAACGTGTAACGGGAAGAGAGTCCCTTGGACGGTGCTTGACGATGGGCCAGCCCAGCTCGGCTAAAGCCACAGCTTTAACAGCGAAAAAGGGTACGCGTCAATGCATTTGGGAGGGCAGCAGAGAGTGTGTGCGTGGTGACAAGCGGGTGGGGACAACGCGTTAATGAGTCCGTCAATGGAGAGGGTAGGCACAGGTGGCTGGAGTACTGGTCGGTGTTGTGATGTTTCAACCAGCATGATAGTGATTAAACCATGTAGGAAGCCAGCGTAAGAGAGTGAGGGATCCATCGGCGATGGGCAAGTCAAGCTAGTTGTTGCCCAGCCATGCAGGCAGCGGCACTCCCATGATAGCGCCCGTTTTTTAACCCCATTTGCCAATGCGACACGCGTTACCCCGCACCACAATAATGAAGGATTAGCACGTAAAATGAAGCACGAAAGGGATTGACAGGCAGGAGTACTCATCAATCACTGGCCAGATAAGAGAGTTCTGACAAGGGGATTGCACGCTGACAAGTTTGTGGCAGGCGGTGCAAGCAAGTGGAAAATGGCTTACCGAAAATGTCACCTGCAAAGTCATCTGGGGGCTGTTGCATGCCTAAGATGTGAGATTGTGCCCTGGATGTGCACCGAAGATGCCTTTTGATGTTGGTGTTAGTGGCTTGCTGTGTCGCGTGCGGAGAGGGGGATGGGGTACACACCTGCCTGACATCGATCCAGTAGCTCATCACACTATAGCCTCCTCCGCACACAACGCCTCCTTATCCTTCATTCTGCAGAGTGCCGTGATGCCCCAATACACCACGTTCATCTGGAGGTGGGCCATCATGTGGTATGTCAAGTCACCCTTGTTCTACTTTCTACCTTATTCTACTTCTACTCATTTGCCTGGTTCTATCACACCTTCTTCAGATATGCATCGTCTGTGTGGTATACATGCTGCGTGACAATGTGGCAGCTATCTGTGGAGCAGAAGTCGACGGTGATATGGCCGCCAGAGGAAGCGGCGCTGCTTTCTCCATGCCAGCCGGTTGGCCTGTAAGGGAGAATATGCCTCATTAGTGAAAGAGTGGTGTTTGAGACAATACATACCTAATATTTGCTCCCTGAACGCCTCGCTTCACTAAGGCAAGGCGGTCGTAATGGGTGACTATTCACCTCTGAACGAAAGCCCATTTGGCCAGTTGCTTAGAGTAAAGCCCGTTCCAGTGGAAAAAATTGAGTGGCATAATGGGATGATGTTGAGTGGAAAGGGTTGACAAAGGCAAAGGCGAAGGATAAAAGCGACGGATTGAATAAGCAATAAGAGGATCCAGAGGAATGGTCACAGTGCAAGCAGGAAGACTGTCGTTGATCAATGACAAATGTAGGCCGTAACTTTCCTGCCAAAAATACCATGCTCACACCAAGTGCGTCGACATTCGGCGACTCCAAGAAAACGCCCAGTTCATTCGGGGTACCTGCTAACGGCGCATCAGCACAATAGTGACCTACACAAAAGAGCGGATTGAAGCTTTTTGACTTGGTACATGTAGGAAACCTAGATGCATTTTTTTAAGGCATAAAAGAGTTCTTTCTCAAAATACTTATTAAGCCAGAATTCTAGGCTGCACTCCAAACTGTTTCTTTCGCTAGTTGCCTATTCGCCACTTTCCCAGAATGCGGGACGAGATCCACAAGTGTTTGGAGGTGCGCAAAAGGTACAGCATCCCCCATGATCGCTCCATCAGTCCGGCGGGCATGCTTTAAGAGATACATCTCAGTTGATCGGTATATGGACCCCTCTCTTTTGATTGTCCTTGGCCAGTTGAGTTCAACCAAAACACTGAGCATACAAATAGGTCTGTACCAAGCAGGAGAATTCTCCTGGATGGAATGGCACGAGAAATGAGACACAGGTGGGTGATAAGATGCCCTGAAACCAAGTTGGTAGTCATCAGTAGGATGAGACAGACATACAAGAAGATGAGACACCTTCGAGACCACTGTGAGGCCAAACTTTGTTGTTGTCTGGATTGATGAGAACAACATTACAGTGTCCAGAGGTCCATGCCCCGGACAGGGGAAGGGCATTGACTATTTGAGGGGGGAGAATGTGATCCATTGATACCTCGCGAAATAGGATCAGGCAATGGAAGATGGCCCAGGATGCTCGGTCGGCCTGCTGTCAACAAGTTGCGAAGTTCCCGGCCATTGATGACATTCAGAGGGCAATTGTTTTCTGTAATCCACCTGACTAGGTGCGCGCTATAAGCACAGCATGCATAAGCATACATAACTGACTGAAATGAGATAGCCATTAACCATACTTCAAAGCTTGGGTCGAGCACCTGACCGGTTGTCTCCCGTGGCATGCGAAGAGTGAGTGGATCGAGCCGCTAAGGCTAGGAGTACCATTGACTGCCTCTTCACCAAAACAGTGGGGAGCGTGGTGTTTGAAATCAGCGGCCAATGCCCTATCTTTCGAATTGTGATACCAGTGGACATCATCAGCGTGCATTTTGCAAAAAAAGAGAAGAGAATGGATCAATCTCAACCACTTTCGACCTGTCACACCTGTCACAGTCCAAAAAAGGCTTGAAATCAAACCCAGCCCAGCCCGTCGACATACCATCGACCACGTGGCATAATTGAAACTCAGCTGATCGTATCGTGCCTGTCAAAAGTTAGAAAGTCGGACAAACCAGGAGATGGCCGGTGTGACATTCTCTGAAACTTGGAATCCATTTGTTGGAATACCATTTTACACATGGGATTGGTTGAAGTGCATCTGAACATGTTTATATTCAATACCGAAGTCAATCCGTGCAGTGGATGCTGAGACATTTCAAGAATTCGAACCGGTGGTGAATTCTAACCGCTGGTCGACCAGCATGCTGTCGCCATGCCTCCCAATGTGTGCAACATTTCAGATCCGACCAGGGCATGCACGAGGGCACTTTGTCAATGTGCTGCATGTCCAGCTCGTGTGCAGCATGAGGGATGCCCACCCGGGGTGACGGGGAGTGTGGCGGGCGGAAGCCTGTGGGCATTGGTAGCCACATACCAGTGCCAGTGCTGGTTGAGGGCGGGGGCAGAGAGGGGATCTGGGACCCCAATGTGCATGATGCCTGTGCCACAACTTGCCCCACGAGGGATGCCCGGGGCGATGGCAAGCGCGGCAAGCAGAGGCCCGTGGGCATCGGTGGCCACATGCCGGTGCTGGACGAGGACGGGGTGGAGAGGGGATCCGGGACCCTGCGGATGTGCACGATGCCTGTGCCACGAGGGGCACCCGTGATGACAGGGAATGTGGCAGGTGATGGGAGTGTGCATGCTTGAAAACCTAGAAAAGAAGAAAAAAAAACTGTAGTTACTGAAAGAACAAATACTTGGCTTGCCACTTACTTGAGAGTTGAGAGATCCCATTAACGAAGTCGATGCCAGACTCAGACTCCAAGCAGCCAGAGTGTCGAACACGCATTACGCGCCTGTGACATGGGGGCAACCAGAGAGAGATATCGCCATCGTTCAATGACAAGTGTGTGACATCATAGTAGGCTAGTAGCTTGGATTGACGCAGGGAGAGGAGAAGGGGAAAGGGGAAAGGAATTCACAATGTTTTGAGAACTTGGAGCGTTGACGAAGTTAGGAAGCCACGGAACGGAAAGATGCCTGGCCTGGTGTCACGGGCACTCTGAAGCAAGCGCAACGGCTTGGCTCACCTATTTTTAAAGTCCAGTTCTAGGTTCAGGGAGAGCAATGCAAGAACAGGACCAAACCGAACCTTGACACCACTAAACTGTGTTGCCCGAGTTGAGTTGACACTGGTGTGAATTGAACTTGGCTTGATATTTCTGTAACTTACTAACTTTGGCTTGGACCAGAAATCAAGTTTCACACCAGTGTAGCTTGCAAGTTCCTTATACAGTAAAGCTTGTAGAGGTGATCTAGGTATTGATAGTAGATTACTCGCACCCTCAGGTGCTACATGTTACGCTCGAGCTCTGAGCGTATTGGTCAAGGTTCATCAGGTCATGTGATCGACCTGGACACTGTGAGTCTTCATGCTTAAGACAGGATGCAGTGGTGGTCCCCTTAGGCGTACTACCCTAAGTCAAGGGTTCAGTACAGGGGAATCAGGAGTCAGGCAATTGGCCTGAGGATCAGGGGTTTCACAAGATAGAGTGGGGAATACAATAGCCACCAAGGGCCAGAGTGTAGCTCGGTATTGGTACAAAGAGAACAAGCCTAGAGATAAAGCTACAGTCTAGGCTACCTTATATAGGGGTCACAGGGCGAGAAGGCCCTTCCGTATCTGGTCACGTGAGTCTTAGTATTGTAGTCAAGTCGCGGGTTCGATGCAGGTCATGGGTTGATGTAGGAAACAAAGGGAAAGAAATCGTAACACTGCCCCTCTGTCAGGTCTAAAGACGTCCTGGCTTCACTAGACATCAGTCATGGTCATGTCCTCCTCTGGTGTGTAGATGAATGAATAGTGAGTTCCTATATTGAACTGTGCCTCGAATTGTTCGCAAGCTTGTACTGCTCGTTGTCCAGCTTCATGCACCTTTTGGGTGAATTCTTGCACGCGACACTCTAATTTGTTTCTATCGTTCGTGGTTCACGAGCGTCGTCATCGTGGGAAATGTGGTGCCTGGAAGCGTTGAGGTGATCAGTGAATGGGTATGCGTGGCATCGGTTCAGGGGATGAGGATAACGAGGAGAGGACGAAGGGTGAGTGGGAGTCCGAGGAAGACATTTTTGTGACTAAGGGCAATGTTGTCAGTGGTTCTTATAGTACAATGTCGGAGAATCAAATCAGTCCAATTGGGGACAGAAGCATATCGTACTAGAGTCAGCGAAGGCGTGAATGGAACGGGTTGTCCCCTCTCAAGAGGACCAGGTCGTCGTCGATGTCATGATAGAGGTGTGTTGCCCAGGTTTCGAAGTCCCACAAGTACATGAGGATGAGGTGCTCTGGGTTGAATTCTGGGTGACAAGTTTGTGGACATGCAGCATGATGGATAATGGTTAAGGTGGACAAGTCGAGGATACGTTGTTCACAACGTTCCGCGTGTTCTAATGCTTCTATGCGGCTTCTGGTCCAGTACACATCTGTGCTTTGGAGGGGTTGTCCTAGGTACGGTTGGACAACTGGGAATGATGGGGGTGGTTCTTTTTGTTGGCGTTCAGCTGCCTTTCGTTGTGCATATCGCTCCCTTCGTTTCTGAAGGTATGCCTGATGCGCTTCGTGAGCTTGTGCCACCACTTCATCATTGGTGAACGTTGGCGTTGGGGATTTCTCGAGGTCTATGATAGGAATGGGTCATGGTGTGTTTGTGAAGAGAGGGAGTTGCGCATCCTCAGGTCACAACCCTAAGACATTGCGCTGAACGGAGGGCGTTTCAGGGGTATGGTTAATGAACTGAGTATGTGTAGGGGGTGGTAGCGATCCTCCTTTGTAGGGCATTATGGGCTAAAGACTTGTCGTCGTATGACTTAAAGTACGTCTTGTATGAATCTGTCTGAGTCTTGCTGCCACAGTGCCCAATCGTCTGCTAGTTGTTGGTGTTCGTGGTTGGGTTGATAAGTAGATCGGGATCAAGTGCACAATCTTGGGCACAAGAGGCCATGGATTTGGCTGCGAACGAAGAGGATGGAGAATCGATTGTCGAGTTCATTTCGTCATCTAACTAGTTCATCAAGTGGGGCATTGTGATGCCACTGGGTGGTCATCTATCAGTGGAAGGGGCAATCGTCTGTTTGGCAAAAGTAACTGTGCAGCTGTCTGTGCTGCTCTTGTCGGGTTTCGTGATAAGGGAGATTAGGGATAAATGGAATAGCATATGGTGAGGTGAGGATGTGGAATGTACAAATGTTCGGGGGTCAAGGGTATGCTTCTTTTAGTGGGAATGTAGGGGTGTATCTCATTCAGATCGTGCTCCAAAGGGTCGTTGTTTGATGAGCGAGATTGTATTGGAATTGTGAGGGGAATAGCTTGAGGAAAGCGTATCTTGCTGGGAGGTGTGTCATTCTTCCGGTTCTTGTAGTTGTCGATGTCAGCCTCGTGTTGGGTTGAGGGGCTAGTGATTGAGGGACTTCTGGTGTTATTGATGGTGTCGTGGGAGTTGTCGAAGAGGAATCAGGGAAATTACCCCCTTCTCTAGGGAAGCGGCATCCTGGCACTTGTGGGACTGCTCGTGGGGCATTGGGGTTACGTTGATAGAAGTCCTCGATCAGGTCAGGTGCGTGGAGATCATGGGCCAAGACCCAAGAATCTTCAGAGGCTGGGAATCCCTTCCAGTGAATGAGGAAGCAGAGTTCCCGTCGTCTGCCATAATGGTCTGCCTTGCAGATGGATTTGACTTCCCATTCAGGTTCACCTTTGATCACTTCTGGATCTGGCCGGGCGTAATTGTGTCTGTGGGCAGCCATTTCGACGTATCATGTGAGGAGGTTGACGTGGAAGGTGGGATGGATATGCATCGATGCTGGGAGGCATAATCAATACGTGACTGGGGATAACTTCTGCGTGATGGGGAATGGGCCGTATTGTTGTGGCGCTAACTTCATGGTGGGGTAGTGGAGACGCAGGTTGCGCCCTTCGAGCCAGACTTGTTCGCCCTCTTTGAATTCTACCGGGATCATGTGGTCTGTCGTGTTCTGGAACGCCTTTACTGCTGCTTCCCTGGCTTCCCTGATCTTCTGAAGGCGCTTGGTGACTTCTGGCACCCAAGCTTCCTCAGTGGACATCAGGATGTATGGCTTCATACCGAAGAGGAGTTGGTGGGGTGTTTGTCCAGAGCGGTTGTGAGGCCATGAATTGTGGACAAACTCTGTGAGGGGGAGATAGGGGGCCCAGGCTGTCTGGTTGTTCGAGGTCCAGAGGCGGAGATATTGCTCCAGCCATTGATTGGCACGTTCGCTTGCACCGTCTGTTCATGGATGGAATGTGGTGGACACATTCTGCTGAATGTGAAGGAGCTGGCAAAGCTCTGTGGTGAATTGGGATACAAAGCGGGGGTCGTGGTCACTGATGACCTTTCGTGGAATTCCGAACCAGGGGATGAGGTGGTGGAGGTACAGGGCTGCGACCCCTTCGCCAGTAATGTTCATAGTGCAGGGGAGGAATTTAGCTGCCTTTGAGCAGCCTTGATCGACCACCATGAGGATGGCATTGAAGCCATGTGACTCTGGCAAGTCTGTGATCAAATCCATGGCAATTGTCTGGAAAGGGCCTTGCATGGCGTCTGCTGGTATCATCTGGAGTGGTGCGTGTCGATGGTGGGTCCGTGGTTTGTTTTCTTGGCATGATGCACAGCCGCGAACATATTCCACGGCGAATTCTTTCATGCCATCGCCTTTGTATTGTTGTTCAAGGAGGTGAAGGGTATTAGCGATGCCAGGATGACCGGCGAGTGGGTGATCATGGTGAAGGCACATGACTTCACGCCTTTCATCGAGTTCGTCAGGAAATGTGAGCTTAGCGAACTGGGAATCAGGGAGGAGTACGACTCCTTTATTATCGTCATCCCCCTGGTTTACACCAAAGGGACGCGACAGGAAGTTGGTGGGGATGTGTCGCTTTCCGGGGATGTGCACCAGCTTGAAGTCATAGTCTGCGAGTTCCTGGTGCCATCTTGCTTGCCATCGGTTCAGGTTCTGTGGTTTGTGGTAATACTGCAAGTTATGGTGATTGGTGTGGACGAGGGTCTGATGGTGCGAACCGGCGAGGTATGGTCACCAGTATTCAAGTGTGCACACTACGGCGTATAGTTCTTTGTCATAGATATCCCAGTTACGCTGTGTGGTGTCGAGGGTCGCCGACAGGAACGCGACCGGACGGAGCTTGTTCTTGTCATTGCGTTGCTGCAGCACCGCTCCAATGGCATACGCTGACGCGTCAGTGTCGACAATGAATGGTTTGTCGAACTGGGGTTGTCTGAGGATGGGTGCAGTGGAGACTGCATCAATGAGCGATTTGAAGGCTTCCTGGTGCTCTTCACTCCAATAGAACTTGCCGCCTTTTGCACAGTGAGTGACCAGTGCATTTAGCGGGGCTGCTAGGGTGCTGAATCCCTTGATGTACATTCGATAGAAGTTCAGGAAGCTGAGCAGCGCTCGTACTTCCTTCAGGGTTGTGGGGACTTTCCAGGCCTTGATGCCTGCGACTTTTATGGGGTCCATGCCGATGGCATTTTCAGATATAATGACTCCCAGATATTCAACGGAGTCTGCTTCAAACTGGCATTTCTGGGATTTCAGGAACAGATTGTTTCGGGCAAGGATGGCGAGGACGTCGTCAACTATGCGTCGGTGAAGGGCGAGGTTTCGTGGGGTGTGAATCAGGATGTTGTCCATGTATACGGTGACATATCCTTCATTGATGAGTTCGTGGAACAGGCAGTTCATCATGGACTGAAAGGTGGCTGGTGCATTTGTTAATCCAAAGAACATAACCATGGGCTCGAAAAGCCCCCGGTTAGTCTTGAACGCTGCCTTCCATTGATCTCCGTCGTGAATTCTGATGTTGTTGTACCCCCAACGGATGTCTAGCTTCGTGAAGAGTGCAGATGGTTGTCCATTTACTCTGGTGAGTCGATCCATAAGTTCGCGAATGAGGGGGAGTGGGTTGGTGTCTCGTGTGGTCCAGGCGTTTAATTTGCGATAGTCCTGGACTGGTCTGAGGTCACCGTTCTTCTTCTTAATGAAAAAGAAGGGGAAAGCGTATGGTGACTTTGATGGGCAGATATAGCCTTTGGCGAGGTTCTCGTCGATGAACTTCTGGAGTGCGATGTCTTCACTTGGCATTAGGGGGTAGACCTTGCAGTCTAATGTCGATGGTGCATCGGGTTTGAGATCTATGGCATGATCCCAGGATCGTGGGTAAAGATTGACAAGGGTATACAAAACCCTGGGGGTACATGCAAGGGGTACATGGGGGTAAGGGTAAGGGTACAGGTTATAGTACCCTTGTTATACCCCTACCCTTAAGCAGGGTATTTCAAACCCTGGGGGTATTTGTGAAGGGTATGAATGTTATGGCTCAAGGGGCCATGGGCACAACTTGTGCAACTAGGCATGGGCAAGACTGAACATGTGCAAGGGCAATGAGCACATGGTCCTGAGCATGACACTTCCAGCAGTCATGGCAGCATGTGAGCAAAGCTAAGATCTTTGGAGCTAAGACAAGATGGCATGTGACTTGTCCATCTTATAACTTGAAGCTAAGTCTTTGCAACAGACTTAGAGGGGTGTGGGAGCAAAGCAAGAGATTGCTAAGTGACAGAAGGTAACTTGAGGTGGCAAGCTTAAGTGGAAGACAACTTAGAGCAGCAAGCTCAAAGTGGAAGGCAACAGAACTTGATTAGAAATGAAGTCAAGCTTAGGGCTTAACTGTGCACAAAGTGGGCCCCTTATATAGGGCATTACAAGGAATCACATGCTACTGCTACCTGAGTCACAACAGTGGTAGTGGAGTAGTTCATGCTAAGTATAGTACAGGCCCCAAGGCCTCAGTCAGTGCAGTAAGGCACTCAGTCATCCAGGCATCAGCATGTACAGTAAGCAGTCTGGAGTCAAGTCATGTGGAGCTGGCATAAGCAGT
>WTXC01000177.1:0-41711 GCA_022496195.1 Lactifluus subvellereus
CCCTTGCTTACATTTGTATCATTATATAAATAGTTATATTAATAGATTAATTAGAAAAGCTATTTGTACACTGCTAGTTTCATGAATTTAACATTGCTTAAATGCTCACTGGTCTCTTAAACTTGCTTGAGTGATTGTAAATGCCTTATGTGTATGCTTACCTCTGCCTTAGGTGTGTGCTTATGGCTACCTTAGGTGTGTGCTTATGGCTGCCCTAGTTGCATGCTTACTTCAAGCTGTCAATTAAGCAAGGATTCAGAAACCGACGCTCCTTAATTTCAGTCAGATTTTTCTTAATGATAACTTGCTTAATTCTTCTTAATGATGACTTTAAGATGCATTAAGATGCATTAAGGAAATTTGAGTTCCCCTGATGCAGTCTTTAGGCAGTCTATTGGAATCCAAATTTGAGGATGGACCACAACCAGGGCATTCTGAAATCCTGTGCTACCACAACTGAAAGTCCGGTTGCCACTGGTCCAGTCTGGTCCGGTTCCGGTTTTTTTCTGGTCCTATGGACCGGACTTCCAAACACTACTTCCTGGATCTTCTGAAGGCATTCAGTGGCTTCTGGCACCCAAGCTTCTTCAGTGGACATTGGGATGTATGGTTTAGTGCCGAAGAGGAGTTGGTGGGGTGTTTGTCCAGAGCAATTGTGAGGCCAACATCAGGTAAAGTTGATTTTTCTTAAAGTGTCTTAAAGTGTCTTAAAGTGAAAAATAAGACACTTTAAGACAAATTTCACTAAGCCGAACGTTGCTTAATTCAGGAGATCCATTCTTTTAAATAAGCACAATTTTCTTAATAAAGGCTTAAATAAGCCCAATATCCTTAATGAACTGCTTAAATAAGTACAATGTCCTTAATAAATGGCTTAAATAGGTATGAATAAATGCTTGATTCCACTTACTGTAATTCTAGGGACTCACAGGTTACTGGCCACACACACACACTTACACACACAGATAATTCACATGCACACAATTCAATTATTTACTATGTTCAGTAGAATAGACATAATGATATAAGTATCAGATATATAGCAGTATCAGATTGACACCACCGCCGCGACGGCGATGATGGTGCGGGAGGGGCGGTGACAGTGTGGCAGAGGTGGCAGTAACAGTGCACAACCTCGATGGCGATGACAGTGGGGTGGCAGTGTGGGCGGCGGTGCAGGCGCAACCGCGACAGTGGCAGTGGGACGGCACAGGTGCAACCGCGATGGCGGCGGGGACGGTGCAGGTGCAACCGCAGTGGCAGGGATGGCACAGGTGCAACCGCAGTGGCGGCGGCGGCAGGGACAGCGCAGGTGCAACCGCGACGGTGGCGGTGGGACGGTGCAGGTGCAACCGCGATGGCAGCGGTGGGGATGGTGCAGGCACAACCGCGATGGCAATGCGGCTGTGGGTACGCCTGCCGTGACGTTGTTGGCGCAGCCGCAATGGCGATGGCGGTGTGGCAGGGGTGGTGACGGTGCAGTGGCAGCGACAGTGATGGTGCTGAGATGGCCGCGGCTGCAGCTGCAGCCGTGGTGACGGGGCCAGCGTGACCACAACGGTGGTGATGGTGCTGGCACAGCCACAATGGATGTGACAGGGTCAGACTGAAGGTGGAGGCGGTAAAGCTTGGCATGAGTAAATAGAGTTGCCATGATTGATAGGAATGATACGAATGAAAAAGAAAAAAAATGCCCCCAGCTTGCACTTGTGAGCAAGAGGGAGGTGGTGGTGGTGGTGGTGGTGGTGGTGTGGCGGCGACGTGGCGGTGGTCTGGCGGGAGAGAATCCACCCCCTGCCTGCATTTACAAGCAGGAAGGGGGGGTGTTGGCGGCGACTTGGCAGCGACGTGGCGGCGGGGCATTGTCAAAACTACCCCGAGTTTGCATTTGCAAGTGAGAGGCAGTGAGTTGGAGGTGAGGTGGCGGCGGGGTGTCGTCGAAACCACCCCCAGCTCACGTTTGCGAGTGAGAGGAGGTTGGTGGCGGTGATGTGGCGGCAGCGAGATGTCGTCATAGAGAGTGAACCACCCCAGGCTCACAGTGGTGAGCGAGGGGGGTGCTGGCGACGTGCCAGTGTACAGTACCTGGGTTAACTTAGATACCAAAGAAAATTAAAAAAAAAAAACCCCCAAGGAAGAGCGTGCCAAGTGGGCTAGTTGATGTTGAGTTGAGTTGACTTGTGCGCGAGTGGCGAGTAGCAAGCTTACAAATGATTAGCAAATATTGCCAATTCGAATATTGCCAATTCGACACTCACACGACTACGACTAAGTCGTGAGTCATAGTCGTGAGTTCCGCCCCTCCCAACGTCACATGGACTTCAGTGTATGTTTTTTTTTGTTTTCTGTCCCTCTGCTGACCGAGTAATGGGAACTCCGGGGGCAACGCATGCCCACTTTCCTCTGCACCACTAACAATAACACGCTCCCGCCCTTCGTGCTGGTGGTGCTGCACCTTGCCAGGATGGGCAACGCTGGGCCCCCCACCAACATTGACGCACCCCTGGAGATCATCGAACCACACGACAAAGATGACAACGACGGAACTTTCATGAAAGGTGAGGGTTCATATTCTCTTCAGCCTATATCTTCTCACTTTCCCAACAAAAGCCCACATCGGCGGCAGCGCAGCAGCAACGTCGCAGGGGCCACATCAGCACAGCAACAGCAGGCGCAGTGGCCCCAGTGGCAACACTAGCACCACGGAGGCAGCACCAGCACCAGCACCGGCGGCACAGCGGCGGCACCAGTGGTGGGGGCACCAGCGGAGGTGGCAGCACAGCGGGCGCCCCAGCAACGGCGTCAGGTGCCACATCAGCGGCAGCAGCAACAACGGGCGCAGCAACCACAGCAGCGGTGGCAGCACAGCGGGCACAGCAGCAATGGCGTCGGCAGCTACAGCAACAGCACCAGCAGCAGGTGCGACAGCCACGGCGGCGGCGGCGGCAACGACAACAGCAGCAACGGCGTCACCAGCAGCAGTTGGAGCAGTGGACGCGGCAGCAGCAGTGGCACATGTGAGGGCAGGCGAGCGTGGTCGCCCCCTCCTGCCACCTTTTATCAAGCAACTTGTATACTAACTCCATAATCCTTCCCCCCCTTAGGACAGCAGCAGCGGTGGCAGCGGTGGCAGCACCACCAGCAGTGGCAGCACCACCCACAGCAGTGGCCAATGGTGGCGGCAGTGGCAGCAACCGGCAATACCAGCACCAGCCCCATATTTGTAGGTGAGTGTTGATGTAATGTCAGTTGTGATCCATGCCTACTGACTGCAGATGCTGTGCATCCTCCAGTTGGTGAGTGCCTGTGCTTGCCTGCTCAGTTTCACCCCTGCTGACGCCTGTGTCCTCCACCCTTCAGTGTGTGAGTGCCTGCGCTCGCTCGCTCTGTTTCACCCTGCTGACACCCCGCATCCTCTGCCCTCCAGTTTGTGAGTGCCTGCACACACTCACTCTGTTTCACCCCTGCTGCTGACACCCTGCGTCCTCCACCTTCCAGTCTATGAGTGCCGGTGCTCGCTCACTCAGTTTCACCCCTGCGGACACCCCATGTCCTCCGCCTCCAGCACGTATGTGCCTGTGCTCACTCTGCTGACACCCCGTGTCCTCCGCCTTCTAGTCTGTGAGTGCCTGCACTCACTCATTCGGTTTCACCCCTGCTGACACCCTGTGTCCTCTGCCCTCTGGTGTGTGAGTGCCTGCGCTCACTCGCCCAGTCCCACCCCCGTGGACACCCCATGTCCTCTGCCCTCCAGCATGCGAGTGCCCATGCCCACTCGCCCAGTCTCACCTCCACGGACACCTCACCACCCTCCAGCGCGTGAGTGCCTGCGCTCACTCGCTCGGTTTCACCCCTGCTGACACCCTGCGGCCTCCGCCCTCCAGCATGTGAGTGCCTGCACTCACTCAGTTTCACCCTTGCTGACCCTGCGTCCTCCACCCTCCAGCGTGTGAGTGTCTGTGCTCACTTGGATGATGTAGTGGTAATAACCTATGAAGTATTGTTCTTAATATGTTTCTTAACTCCCGATTATTTCTTATGCTTCTTGTTATGTTTCTTAGTTTTAGGATTCTTCTTAGTTGTCTTAATGTATTTTGTAGTGTCTGAATTCCTCTTAATAAATATTCCTGGTGTCTGAACTCTTCTTAATTTGTCTGACTTTGTCTTAACAAATAAGATTTCCTTAGTTTTGCTTTATGCCCAATTTATGTAATATAAACTAAGCACAAAATAAGCCAAAATTTTGTCTTATTTGTCTTATCTGTCTTGTTTTTGGTTTTAAGGACAATAAGTGACTCAAAGCGCAATTAAGCATTTTTGAGTTTACCTGATGAAGAGTTGTTGTTATGCCCAGACTCTGGGCATACCTCCACTGGCGTTGGAGGCAGCAGCAGCAACGACAGCGGGGGAGTAGGGGATCTTGGACATGAAGGTCCTAAGTCCTGATAACGAGCTCTCGCTGGGGAGCTAAGATGGCGTTTGATCTTATTGCCATTTGCAGAAAAGCTGGCGGTGGCACAAATATTGATAATTTTGACACATGTTTTTGTGCAGGCTGTAACTCACAAACTACTGGATGAAACCACTAACATGTATAGAGTTTTTTGATCCTCTGATTTGGGGCTAGACAGCCCCATTGTCCATTTTGAGATTGGTTGAGAAATAAATGAATTAAAGCCAGATTGGCTCGAAAACACATTGGCAGGCTGTAGCACCACAACACAAACATAATTCTGGGTTCTAAAAGCTGTCACATACTTGGGTACATGCTATGCAGTGAGCCCCAGCAAAATAGAAGTGGTCTAACCACTGGAATTGGGTCATTATCAATAAGGAAATAGACAGGTTTTGACCCTGCATGAGTCATGAGTATGGGTAGATACTGGCATGCATATGGGTACTGAAACACATTCGGATTCCCATTCGCTTTCAAACAAGCCTAAGAACAGCTAAATTAGTTGAGTTTTGACTGAGATATGATGAAAACAGTGAATATAATCAATTTGACCATATCTCCATCATTTCTCAACCATTTTGACTGTTCTTAGGCTTGTTTGAAAGCGAATGGGAATCCGAATGTGTTTCAGTACCCATATGCATGCCAGTATCTACCCATACTCATGACTCATGCAGGGTCAAAACCTGTCTATTTCCTTATTGATAATGACCCAATTCCAGTGGTTAGACCACTTCTATTTTGCTGGGGCTCACTGCATAGCATGTACCCAAGTATGTGACAGCTTTTAGAACTTAGAATTATGTTTGTGTTGTGGTGCTACAGCCTGCCAATGTGTTTTCGAGCCAATCTGGCTTTAATTCATTTATTTCTCAACCAATCTCAAAATGGACAATGGGGCTGTCTAGCCCCAAATCAGAGGATCAAAAAACTCTATACATGTTAGTGGTTTCGTCCAGTAGTTTGTGAGTTACAGCCTGCACAAAAAAATGTGTCAAAATTATCAATATTTGTGCCACCGCCAGCTTTTCTGCAAACGGCAATAAGTCCTTTGACCATATGCTAGTGACACTTGTGCAAGCGATGCGAAGTCTGGCAATAAGCCAGAGGAGTGGTGGTTCACAAGTAAAAGACCTGAAGACGATTGACTTGTCTGAGATTACAAGAGAACAGACTTAGGGTCTGCTCTAAGGCGATACAACACAATATAAGTACATCAGGGAGGTGAGTCAGATTGAGTCATAGTGCCCCCTAGGACACTAGTAAGCAGATACAGTAAGCCTCGAGTCATCGTACAGTAAGCAGGGTGAGGTGTGAGTCATATCGTACAGTATGAGTCAGTAGGTGTTGAGGCAGCGCATGTGCAGAGGTATGCAAATGTAGCACTAGTGAAATGTGCACCAGAGGCGAAGCATGGGAACACCTACTATAATAGGCAGGTAAGCATGATGTAAGCAAAAGTGGCCAAGTCATGGCCTCAAGCAGAGTCTCAGGCCATAGGGGCCTGGCAGTCCATAAATGCAGCAAGGAGAAGAGTGAAGTAGGTGAAAAACGAAGCATACATGGCCCCCTTGTGTGCACTGTGATCAGAGAGGGATCCCAGCACACACAAATGTGACATTACCCCCTTCTTAAGGTCTGTGACTGGCCTCAGTCACTGGCGTTCTCTGTCCAGTTGTAAGTGTCCATGGCGTCAGCATCATATTCCGAGGCGAGGACAGGGCCTTCTCTGGTGAGGCGGGCCATGAGGGAGTAGGAGGAAAGGGGAGGGGGCTGGCCAAAGACACGGGTGGAGAGTGCCAACTCTTCTGGGCGTTGGGTGTACCCTTGGCCAGCCTTCCTCAGTGTTACGGCTCGATGGGCCGTGAGCACAACTTGTGCAACTTGGGCGTAGGCAAGAGCGAGCATGTGCGATGGCAAGAGCACGTGGTCCTAAGTGTGACACTTCCGGTGGTCACGTCGATGCGAGAGTGAAGCTGAGTTCTTTGGAGTAGAGCGGGCACATGACTGGTGCGAAGGCTCAGAGCTAAGTCGTTTCAGCCGACTTAGAATGGCGTGAGAGTGAAGCAGTGCCTTGCTGAGCGACTAAGGCTAAAGGCGACTTGAAGTGGCAAGTTCAAGTAAGGGCGATGACTTAGAGTGGCAAGCTCAAGTGAGGAGGCGAGACAAGATTGAATTGGAACGAAGTCAAGCTTAGGGCTTGACTCTACGCAAACTAAGGCCCTTATATAGGCCTGGTACAAGGAGATCACATGCTACTACTACCGAGTCATAACGAGGGTAGTGGAGTAGTCCGCTAAGTATAGTACCAGCCCCACAGGCCACTGTGGAGCAGGATGAGTCACGGTTGAGTCAGGGCTAAGTATAGTACGCGCTCCATGTCATAGTGGAGCACGGCGAGTTGTGGCTATCACGTCAGAGTCCAGAATGTGGGGGAACGTAAGCAGAGTATTGAAGTAAAAGGAAAAGCGGTCCGTTCAGTCCATAAGTGAGATCATAACACTCAGGGCTTCGTGCAGGGCTGGAGAGGGGCAATAGTTGAGGACCTGGTCCTCAGGAGTGTCGAGGGGGGCATGTGCGCTGGTGAGGAAGGGGTAGAGGACATTGTAAGCATCTGTGGCAGAGAGGCGTGTCACCGCTTGGTGACGGAGATCCCGATAATGGCCTAGTCTCCTTGCGTGGTATGTGGTGAGACGCTTGGCTTCGGCAAGGCAATGCTTCTCCAGCTCCATTTCTTGGGCGTGTGCTTCTATCCCCATTTCTGCAGAGCACAAGCATTCTACCTCGCCGATGAGGTATGGATCACCCAAGGCCTTGAGTCCTTCATCCACATACTTGTAGAACTGGCCTGTGTCCCCTCCTTGTTATGCTTCTCCCTTCGGACTGAGTGGACCGTCTCCTTTCTTTTTACTTCGCTACCTAGCCCGCGTCTTGCCTCACGTTCTAGACCCTGATAGCTATGACTCATTGCGCTCCACTGGACGTGGAGCGCATACTATACTTAGCCCTGACTCGATCATGACTCACCCCGCTCCACAGTGGCCTGTGGGGCTGGTACTATACTTAGCGGACTACTCCACTACCCTCGTTGTGACTCGGTAGTAGTAGCATGTGACTCCCCTGTACCAGGCCTATATAAGGGCCTTAGTTTGCGTAGAGTCAAGCCCTAAGCTTGACTTCGTTTCTCAATCGATTCATCTTGCCTCTTCACTTGAGCTTGCTGCTCTAAGCCATTGTCCCCACTTGAACTTGCCGCTTCAAGTCGCCTTTCGCGATCCATCGCTCAGCAAGGCTCTGCTTCGCTCTCACGCCTCTCTGAGTCAGCTATAACGACTTAGCTTTGGGTCTTCGCACCAAGTCACGTGCTCGCCCTACTCCGAAGAACTTAGCTTCACTCTCGCGTCGACGTGACCACCGAAAGTGTCACGCTCAGGACCACGTGCTCGTTACCCTCGCACGTGTTCACTCTTGCCCACGCCCAAGTTGCACAAGTTGTGCTCACGGCCCGTCGAGCTGTAACACTCCTTCGTCGGAGAGGATGGAGAGCTGTCATGGTGTGAGACGGGGGAGAGGGCTCCAGGAGTTTGATGGGACTGGGTGAGCATGAAGGGTGAAGGTGAAAATGATTTTGTGGCGTCCCATGGTTGCCAGGATAACAGGGTCCTTGGCTCCATACATGAACGCGACGTACTTGGGGATGACATGTGCCCCTGAGCCATCTTGGATGCGGGTCGTGAAGTACCAGGGAGATGTGGGGGTGTTAATATGGTAGGGGTGTCCTGGGTGGTCAGCTTCCACCACCCCTTCAGTGGCCGCTCCTACATCTATGGCAGCTAGGGCGTTCCAGTCATCTGGTAGGTTGTTCTCCCAGTCATGTACATCCCCATGGCCCTTCCTCTCCACCTCATCGTGCAGTGAGGCTACTGTGTCTATTACGACGCTGCGGGTCTCGCTGTCATCTAGGGTGTCAATAACCTCAGCTACCGTGGCATTGAGGCGTCTGATGATTTCTTTGCCAGTCCTGGCACCTCTCATGTCGACAGTGAAGGAGGGGGCTTCCCCATCTGTGTTACGTAGGGCATGGCCTTCCTCATTGAAGAGGGAGATTGGCATTACCTCCTCAGAGGGCACCGACATGATCATGGCAGACATGGCTAGGAGTTCAAGGTTATCAACATGGGGGAGGTCTACGTCTGAGATGGGGGACGCCGGTGGTGGAGACAGAGGTGGTATGGTCTGGTCATCTGCTGCAAGGAAGGAGGAGTAGTCCCCCTTGTAGATGTGGGAGCTGGGCATGGAGGAAGCCACAGAAGAGGATGACATGTAAGCAGGACGAGGGTGACGAGGATGACGAGCTGCAGCATGCATAGAGCTTGGAGTATAGTGGGGAGGGGCTGAAAATCGAAAGACTGAGGGGTGTACAGAAGCCACGGCAGCAAGGAACTGGGGGGAGTAGGTTGCTTGGAAAGAATTAGGGTGTTTCCGAGTGGTCTTATATGCTGTCTTGTTGTGCGCCATTCCATTCCGGAATAGCGCTAGTCGTGCTGTGGTTGTAGGTGTGCAGGCTTGGTACCAAGTCTCAGGGTAGTCTGGGAGAGGTGACATTGATGATGCTGTGAACGTGGCAAGCGATGTCTCTGGTCCTGAGTCACTCTTTGGTCCTGAGGGCATGTTATGGCTTGATGGGCTGTGAGCACGACTTGTGCGGCTTGGGCATAGGCAAGAGTGAACACGTGCGAGGCAACGAGCACATGGTCCTAAGCGTGACACTTCTGGTGGTCACGTCGACGCGAGAGTGAAGCTAAGTCCTTCAGAGTAGAGCGAGCACGTGACTTGGTGCATAGGCTCAATGCTAAGTCGTTGCAGCCGACTTAGAGAGGTGTGAGAGTGAAGCAGTGCCTTGCTGAGCGATGAACGCGAAAGGCGACTTGAAGCGGCAAGTTCAAGTGGGGGCAATGGCTTAGAGTGGCGAGCTCAAGTGAGGAGGCAAGACTGAATCGAATTGAAACAAAGTCAAGCTTAGGGCTCGACTCTATGCAAACTAAGGCCCTTATATAGGCCTGGTACAGGGGAGTCACGTGCTACTGCTACCGAGTCATAACGAGGGTAGTGGAGTAGTCCGCTAAGTATAGTACTGGCTCCACAAGTGACCTGTGGAGCGGGGCGAGTCACAACGAGTCCGCGTGCTAAGTATAGTACACGCTCCATGTCCTCATGGAGCATCATCAGTCATCACTACCGAGTCACAGTGCGAAGCGTAAGCATGGTATCGTAAGAAGAAAGAGATGGTCCGCTCAGTCTGTAGGTGAGATCGTAACAGTACGCCCTCCCCTAAGGGACAGCTGCCACGCTGTTAGTCCGAGGTGGCAGGCTCACCGGATAAGGCGTGTCCGGCATTGTTGGCATCGGGGGAGGACTCTGGGGGGCAGGGGCGCTTGCGTCGGAGGGTGTGGATGGCGGCGCGTTCGCAGATGGGCAGGGGGCATGCGTTCATGAAGTGGACGTGCGGCGGCACGTGGATGGGGAGGGTGGAGACGATGTCTGTCTGGTGAGTAGCGGGGCGCCCCCGCATGAAATAGGACATAGAAGGGAGGATGGGGCGCTCCAGGATTTGGTCCAGCTTGGGCCCAATACGCGACATGACTGCGGCCTCATACAGGCGCACCTCGATGCCACGCAGCTCGTCTCTGAGCTTGTGATGGCAGCGAACTAGGTCAGCGTCCCTCTGCAGCTGGAGGGCGGTGTACTCGACACGGCGCTCTGGGGTGGTCAGCAGGTGATGATACTCCTGCTCAATCTGGAAGTGGAGCTTGCGCACCACCGTGCGATACCTGTGGATTTCAGCGACTACTCCCTGGTCATCGAGCCCGTCGACGAGCCTGTCAACATGGTGGCGAAACTGGTGGCTGCCCTCCAGGGCGAAGAGGTCCCAGTCGTCTATGGCTGGGAGGTGAGCATCGGGGTGCGGTTTAGCATGGAGGGGCTCAGCGAAGATATGGGACGTCGGCGTCAGACGTCCCAGGACGAGAGGCTCGTCAAGGAAGGGCAGGTGGGCATAGAACGTGGCGGGGACTAGTCGATTATTGTGATCGGGGACAAGGACAACGTTCCGTTCACCTGGATTGTCGACAAGTCAATTCCATCACAGGAAATAACCATTGTAGCCGAGCGTGTTGTCCAGCTGACTGTGGCCTGGATTCCCTTGGGCACTGTGGGCGCGTGGAGTTGTGGTGCAGGGCTCTCTTCCTTGATTGGTGTGGGTGGCGGCAACATCTGCATAGCTACGGAGGATAGGAGGGGCTGGGAGCCGCGTCGGAAGCGCAGCGGGTGTTCTGGTGGCAGCGACGTTTGGCGGCTGCAGAAGCTGGAAGGCGCTGGCAAGGTCATCGTCCATACCTCGTCTAATGGATGTGGAAATAGTGGGGGCATCGACCCTGGTCGGCGAAGTGGGGGCACGGGGGTTGGCGGTCGCTGTGTCGCTGCTCGAGACGGGGGAGGCACTCCAGGTGGCGTGGCCGTCATCCATCTTATTGCCGTTTGCAGAAAAGCTGGCGGTGGCACAAATATTGATAATTTTGACACATTTTTTTGTGCAGGCTGTAACTCACAAACTACTGGACGAAACCACTAACATGTATAGAGTTTTTTGATCCTCTGATTTGGGGCTAGACAGCCCCATTGTCCATTTTGAGATTGGTTGAGAAATAAATGAATTAAAGCCAGATTGGCTTGAAAACACATTGGCAGGCTGTAGCACCACAACACAAACATAATTCTAAGTTCTAAAAGCTGTCACATACTTGGGTACATGCTATGCAGTGAGCCCCAGCAAAATAGAAGTGGTCTAACCACTGGAATTGGGTCATTATCAATAAGGAAATAGACAGGTTTTGACCCTGCATGAGTCATGAGTATGGGTAGATACTGGCATGCATATGGGTACTGAAACACATTTGGATTCCCATTCGCTTTCAAACAAGCCTAAGAACAGCTAAATTAGTTGAGTTTTGACTGAGATATGATGAAAACAGTGAATATAATCAATTTGACCATATCTCCATCATTTCTCAACCGTTTTGACTGTTCTTAGGCTTGTTTGAAAGCAAATGGGAATCCGAATGTGTTTCAGTACCCATATGCATGCCAGTATCTACCCATACTCATGACTCATGCAGGGTCAAAACCTGTCTATTTCCTTATGGATAATGACCCAATTCCAGTGGTTAGACCACTTCTATTTTGCTGGGGCTCACTGCATAGCATGTACCCAAGTATGTGACAGCTTTTAGAACTTAGAATTATGTTTGTGTTGTGGTGCTACAGCCTGCCAATGTGTTTTCAAGCCAATCTGGCTTTAATTCATTTATTTCTCAACCAATCTCAAAATGGACAATGGGGCTGTCTAGCCCCAAATCAGAGGATCAAAAAACTCTATACATGTTAGTGGTTTCGTCCAGTAGTTTGTGAGTTACAGCCTGCACAAAAAAATGTGTCAAAATTATCAATATTTGTGCCACCGCCAGCTTTTCTGCAAACGGCAATAATGGGGGCGTTGCAGATTCCACAGAAATTATCGGCAGAGAGGGGGTGGTCGAACTTCGCGCAGCTGTGGAGGTCAGGGAGTGGAGAAGCTCGCTCAGGAACTGGTCCGCCTGTTCTTCTATCGTTGGCGGTCCACTCAGTGTTGCTACTGGCATCGCCGCTGTCGCTGTCGCTGCTGTCGTCGCCTCACACGGTGAATATTCTGGTGGTGACATGGACCTGTGTGGGGCATTGTGCATCATCATTCTTCGGGATGGAGGGCGTGGGTGAGTTCGGGGCGACGGGGGCTTCCCTTCCTTTCCCTTTGGCGATGCGTTGGTCTTTCTGCGAGCCATCGGAGGACATAGGAGATGAATAGGCTGGTGGGGGTGTGCTGGGCGTGGTAGAAGTGAGAGAGGGGGATGGGGACTTGAGGGCGGACAAGGCATGTCTTATATAGGCCCTTCTTATCGCTGTGGGATTATCTTGGTGGAACTGGCGGACTAGGTTCAGTGAATTTTTCAGGTTCTTCTGAGGTTCCCACATGTCTTCCGCTGCGGAGTACCCTTTCCATCTGACTCGGTACTGCGGTTGCTTTGTTCTTCCAAATGTGCGGTATTCTAGAATGGCCTTGACTTTGTACTCTGCTTCTCCATTGATGATGTCAGGAGGCGGTTCTGTAAAGTTGGGGCCATGCTCTTTAGTTTCTACGTACAGGGTGAGGAGACTGGCATGGAACACGTCATGGACACGACGTAGTTTCCACTGAGGGGGAATTGCGACTCGGTATACTACTGGGGAAATGACGTCAGTGATCTGGAAGGGGCCATAGTGCCTTTGAGCGAGTTTTGCGCTTGGCTGGGTGATGTGGATGTTCCTTCCGTCGAGCCAGACCTTCTGTCCTTTTGCGAATGGCTTAAATCGCGCCCCCCTTCTGGCGCTAACAAGGGTCTGGGCATTGGTAATGGTGGTCTGCGCTGATATCCGTCCTTGATGGACAAGGTCTAGGCGTTCTTGGAGCGACGGCATTTTCTCGGATCGTTGTGGCTGGTGGGCACGTGGGATATGCCCCATGAGAAGTTGGAAAGGCACTTGCTTGGTGGTGCTGCTGGGCCAGGCGTTGTGGACGTATTGGGCAATGGGCAGGAGGGCGGACCAGTTGTTCTGCTGGTGGTTCACATAGATGCGAAGGTACTGCTCGAGCCACTGGTTGGTTCGCTCGGACTGTCCATCTGTCTGAGGGTGGTATGCGGTGCTGATGTTCTGTTCGATCCCCAGTGTTTTGCATAGCTCTCGTGGGAAGTGTGAAGCAAAGTGCACTCCTCTGTTGCTGATAATCTTTCGGGGAATGCCGTAGTGGGGGAACACATGCTTGGTGTATAGTGTGACGAGTTCTGGTGCGGTCATGGCTTCATTGCAGGGGATGAATATGGCGGCCTTTGAGCAGTCATGGTCAGTGATCATGAGGATAGAGTCGAATCCTTCCGATGGGGGCAGCTTAACGATCAGATCAAGGGCAATGGTTTCGAATGGCAAGGCGTTTGGGATGGTTGTTATAGGCATAAGCGGTGGTGCCAGCTTGGTGGTGTTTGCTTTGGTGGCTTGGCAGGTGGCACATCCTTTGACATAGGCAAGGACAGTTTGCTTCATGTTGGGCCACCAGTAGTCTTTGGCGATGAGTAAGCAGGTTTTCAAAATTCCGGGGTGCCCGGCGGTTGGCGAGTCATGGTATAGAGAGATCACTCCCTTCCTAAGGTCGTTGTCTGCCACGACAACTAGGCAGTTGGCGTGCCACCAGCCCCCTCCGGGACGGCGTTCGATGGGGTAGGTGGAGGCCCAGGTGGCAAGAGTGTCTTTATGGTCGTTCTGGAGGGTGAGGGTGCGGTCTTCAAGGTCGACACTTGTTACAGCGTTAGTAAATAGGGCAGGTGGTAGGGCGAGGACTTCAGCATTGTCCTGGCCCGCATGGTCGAAATCTGGACAGCAGGAGAGGGCGTCGGCTTTATTTGTGGCCCCTGGGCGGTGTATCAGGGTGATGTGGTAATCCCCAAGTGTGAGGATGTAGCGGGCGATGCGTCGATTAATTTTCTGGGGCGACCGGTAGTATTGGAGGTTCTTGTGGTCCGTAATAACCGTGACCTGGTGTTGGGTGCCCATAAGCAAGTAACGCCAGTGTTCTAGGCCTCTGACAATGGCAAGGAACTCCCTATCCCAGATGGGGTAGTTGCGTTCCGTGGCTGTGAATGTCTTGGAGTCGTATCCCACTGGTCGGTGGCATCCTTGAGCATCGTGTTGGTACAGGATGGCACCTGTGGCATTCTGGGAGGCGTCCACTTCCAGCTCATATGGGCGTGCTGGGCTTGGCTGCCAGAGGACTGGGTCGCTCGTGACAATCTCGATGAGCTGATTGACCGTGGTGGTGCACTCATCTGTCCAGATGAAGGGAACTCCTTTCTTTAGGAGGTTGGTTAGGGGGCGGGCGATCTCGGCGAATCTCGGTATGAAGGGGCGTTGGTACCCTAAGACGCCAAGTGTCGATTGCAGCTGCTTGACACTGGTGAGCACTCGTGGCCACTCCTTAATACCTTTCAGTTTGCTGGACTCAATGCGCAGCGAGTCCCCATCAATAACCAGTCCCAGGTATTCGACACGTCGCTGTTCGAATTGGCACTTCTGGGGCTTCAGGAAGAATGATGCTGCCTCTAAGATGTCTAGCAGCTCGTGGACCACGCGTCGGTGCAATGCATGGTCTAAGGGTGTGGCAACAAGGATGTCGTCCATGTATACAAAGATCATCCTTGGGTACTTGAGTTTTAGCGGGCGCAGGAGTCGATCCATGACTCGTTGAAAGGTGCTAGGCACATTGCACTGTCCAAATAACATGACGCGTGGCTGGAACAGTCCTTGTGGCATCTTGAAGGCTGCCTTCCATTGATCACCGTCCTTTATTCTGACGTTGTGATATCCCCATCGGATATCGAACTTGGTAAATAGCGCACGTCCTTCAAGATCTCTGGTCAGGATGCTAATGTCAGGGAGGGGGTAGACGTCTCGTATCGTCCAGCTATTCAGCGTGTGGTAGTCCTGGACTGGGCGGAGGGATCCATCCTTCTTTTTAATGAAGAAGAAGGGGGCAGCGTAGGGGGAGCTCGACAACTCGATGTATCCTTTATTGAGTTGTTCCTTGAGCCAGGCGTTGGCGGCAATCATTTCTTTGGGGTTCAGTGGGTAGACTTTGCAGTCCAACATGGCAGGGGCGTCGGGCTTCAACCTAATGGCGTGATCATCTTCTCTGCTTGGCGGGAATCGCTGTGCCTCTTTTCTGAGAAAACTCTCCAGTGTTGGGAGTATTCTGAGGGTATGTCAGCTGCTGTGGGGGTGGTTCGCGTTTGGTGCTCCTTAATTGCCCATTCCTGGGCAATGTTTGTTCTGTTGATCTGGAGGATTAGGTTGTCTCCCTCTTCCAGGGAGGTGGCTTGGAGGGCATGTCCAAGTAGTTGGGCGTATCGCAATAGGCTTCGGGGCTGTTCGGGTGCCCTTCTGCTAGTTAGTGCGAGGGAGATTGGTCCTCCTTTGACGGTTTTGGTGCTCCAGTCGATATCGGGGTTGAAGGCATGGAACCAGGGGAATCCTAGGATCGTTTGATCTCGTCCTAGGTTAGCGAGAAAAAAGCGCTGCACGCTTTCTTTCTTTCCTTGTCGGATTGTTAGGTCACAGTAGGTGGTGATGCGGCCACTGCGGTTTTCAGATCCGTCTATGTTGTAGAGGAGGTGTGGCTGGGGGAGTCGTCTGGGCACAAGATGCAGCCTTTGGGCGGTTTTGTGGTCGATGAAGTTGTTGGTGGCGCCACTGTCTATGAGCGCACTTTCTGCAGCCTTTCCATGTATGGTAGAAAATGTAAAATTGACATTGATACTATTCCAATTTGAGACATACATGGTACAAATACGCGAGGCTTGATCCCAGGCTGTTAGGTCAAGCCGCTTTAAAAATCCAGGTCTTCCTGGATAATGCGGTCAAAGGCTGCTGATCGCTCTGTTGCGCTCATGGCACGTAACTGGGACATGACGTCCGTTGGTGCTTGGCTGGCACTGTCGTCAGGGACGATGGTCAGGCTTTCTTGACTCGTCATTCTTACAAGTGTGGCATGCTGGGAGGGGGCTTGCTGGCCTTGTCTCCCCTTCTTTTTGAAGCACTGGGCGGTGCGATGTCCCTTCTCTTTGCAGTAGAAACACTTTCACTCGTCCATGAGTCTCTTCTTTTCTGCATCTGTTAGTGGTCCTCCCATGCATGCGGTGTCTACATCCATGGGGACTGGGGCATTATTTCTGGGGCGCTGAGCGGGGGCAGGTGCTCTGGGAATAAAACATGGTTTGGGAGTGAAGCGCTGCTGGTTGGGGGCGGGTCCTAGGTCGGCAAGTATCTGGGCGCTCCTGATGACTTCCTTTCACGCCGCTTCCTGCCAATTGTCTAGGGTCATTGGTATGGTTTCTTTGTTAAGGATTTTTAGCGCTATCCCTCGACGAAGACCCTTTTTGAAGAGGTCTAGCGTTCCTAGGTCCGTAGGGGATCGTCCTGCTGCTAGGACAAGGTGGTTGAAGGTGGTGATGAAACTGTCGACGTCGTTCTCCTGCATCCTGAGGTTGACCAATTTATTGAAAGCATTTTGTTCTTTGGCCGTGTCTGTGAAGGCGTTGGTGAAGTCTTGGACGAAGCTAGCCCATAGCGCTTCGTCTGTCTTCTGGATGCGGTTGACTGCTCGAGTGGTTCTTTCTTCTAGGAGCGCGGTTTGCGCGTCAGTCCAATCATCCACCTTGGGACCTCTGATGTATCCAATGGCTAGCGCTACTCGGTTGTAGGGGATGGTAACTTGTCTGATTTCCCATTGAGAATTCGATATAACTTGAATTCTTTCAGGAACTTGGCACTTTTACTCCGATCTCCATCAAAGATTGCTGGTGCGTTCCCCTTCATGGAGTCGTTGCCGTTTCCTTGTGGCGCGGAAATTGTTGCCATGCTGGTCTGCTGTGGTGGAGGTGGGGGTGGTATGGGTTGCTGGAGAATGGGTGGTGGCGGTGTAGGCTGCGGCTTGGTGTGCTAGGCGAGTAGCTGCGGTGTGGCTGTTGTTTCCTGGGTAAGGGGTGACTGCCTTGAAGTGTGGCAATGTCCTGAAGTCCGGTGCTCAGAAATTCTTCGAGCGGTTCTGTTTCCTTTTGTTTCCCTTTTGACGTAGAAGGGGCTAGTGGTGGCGAAGGTGGATCTACTTCGATGCTTTCTGGGGCTTTACCCGGGTGTCCTAAGCCTGTGGTATCGTCGTGGGGGATGCAGTTGTCTGGTTTGTCCAGTAGCGATTTTCTGCCCACTCAAGGATGTACCAGTGGTCGTTGATGAATTCGATGGGGAAGTGTTTTTCGCTTCCGTCAGGGGCTCGGATCGTGTGGTGGTAGCACCACTTTCTGGGGTTTCTGTCAGTGTCCTTCCAATAGGCTCCTCCGCAGATATAGTCTGGTAAGTCTGCGTTCTTTCGTGGCGCGACTGGGGTGTCCCTGGTTTCTGAGATTTGTATTCGAAGGGTCGCCACGTTTACTGTCCTTCTTCCTGTAGGATGAGCTCTACTTGGTGGACGAAGATGGTGCAGACGAAATCGACTTCAGCAACAATTTCGGCAAGTTCTTGTGCGATCTGGTCGAGGTTACGGTGGTGTCTGTTTGGGCTGTTGGCACAGGTCCTTGGGCACTCGTGGCGGTGGCGGTTAACGTCGCTTTCAAGTTGGTCTGTGGCTTCTCGTGTCCAGAGGACGGCTTCGAGGATTTCTGGCAAGCTGATCTCGTGGAGGGGTCCTAAATGCAGTCGTCGAGTAGACTCCAGGGCTCTAGCGATAGCTGTAAGATGGTGAGGGCTGCTTCAAACGCTGTGAAGTCTTCTAGCCACTTCTGTTCAATGAATCGAAAGTTTCTACTTCGATTGAGAGGGCGGTGTTGCTCTGATGGTCCTTCAGCACAGGACAGGAAGCAAGCGGCGTTGTGACGATATACTGCGTCGTCAAGGAGGATTCTCCACTGAGTAATGTGTGCGCGTCTTCTGTTAAGATCGCTGAGGCGTTCCCAATAGTCTGTATTGTCCAGGGCGGGGCGTTCCTGGTGCTTGGTGGGAAGCTTGACTTATGTTACGGCTGACGGGCCGTGAGCACGACTTGTGCGACTTGGGCGTAGGCAAGAGTGAACACGTGCGAGGCAACGAGCACGTGGTCCTAAGCGTGACACTTCCGGTGGTCACGTCGACGCGAGAGTGAAGCTAAGTTCTTCGGAGTAGAGCGAGCACGTGACTTGGTGCGAGGCTCAAGCTAAGTCGTTGCAGCCACTTAGAGAGGCGTGAGAGTGAAGCAGTGCCTTGCTGAGCGATGAACGCGAAAGGCGACTTGAAGCGGCAAGTTCAAGTGGGGCAATGGCTTAGAGCGGCAAGCTCAAGTGAGGAGGCAAGACGAATCGAATTGAAACGAAGTCAAGCTTAGGGCTTGACTCTACGCAAACTAAGGCCCTTATATAGGCCTGGTACAGGGGAGTCACATGCTACTGCTACCGAGTCATAACGAGGGTAGTGGAGTAGTCCGCTAAGTATAGTACCGGCTCCACAAGTGACCTGTGGAGCGGGGCGAGTCACAACGAGTCTGCGTGCTAAGTATAGTACACGCTCCATGTCCTCATGGAGCGTCATCAGTCATCACTACCGAGTCACAGTGCGAAGCGTAAGCATGGTATCGTAAGAAGAAAGAGACGGTCCACTCAGTCCGTAGGTGAGATCGTAACATGGCAGACTCTCAGAACTGGACACTGATAGGTGTGAGCCTGCGGTTGGGTTAGGTGCTCCTGTGCTTGTGGGTGGGGAAAAGACGCGTAGGTGTCCCTCCCTTCCATGTGTTACCCCCTTCTTAGGTCTTGCATCGCCCCGATGCAGTTTGGTTCTTTGATGGAACTCCTCAACTAAGTCCGGCGCAAACACTTGTGAAGCTGGTTCCCATGTATTGTCAGCATGTGGGTAGTCTTTCCACTTGATGAGGTACTGGTGTACATGCTTCCTGCCATAATATTGTTCACCCATGACACGTTCCACTTCCCATTGGGGTTCTCCTTCGATGATTTCAGGTGGGGGACGTGTATAATTAGGTCCATGGGTGTCTGTTTCTTGGTAAGGCATCAAAAGATCGACATGAAACACATTATGAATCGTCCATGATGGTGGCAATTCCAGTTGGTAAGCCACAGGGGAGATGACTGATGTGATTTTGAATGGGCCAAAGCATTTGGGCGCCAGCTTACTACTGGGATAATAGGTTTTGATGTGGTGTCCTTCAAGCCAGACCTTTTGGTCCTTTTGAAACCGTGGTACTATTGTCTTTGGTGGCACATTCAGGAGCATTTGTGCGCGCTGTCTCGCATCTTTGATGTGGGTAAGGCAGTCCTGGACTGCAGGGGGGTGCGTTGGGTCATTGTCAATCGTGCATTGGGGTTGGTAGCCAAAGAGTAGTTCGTGTGCAGTGAGTTTTGAGCGATCGTGGGGCCAAGAGTTGTAGACAAACTCTGCCATTGGTAGGTAGTAGGCCCACTGGTCCTGTTGGTCTGGAACCCATAGGTGTAGGTATTGTTCTACTTGCTGGTTCGCACGTTCACTCTGCCCATCTGTCCTGGGGTGGAAGGTGGTGCTAATGTTTTGCTTTGCGTGAATGCTTTTGGTTAGTGCGTGTTACGCATTCCCTCGCCATCCTAGTCACCAGTGCATTGCCACATGCGATCCACCTTGCCCCGTCACAGCACTTAGCCACCTTGAGCTGTAGTTTGTATCCGGCCTGGTTCCCCGCCCAAGATGTCACGTGATGTGCCACCACATGACTGCAAAAGAACAAGACACATGACCTATGATGTAGAGCATTCTGTCATAAGGATCTAGGCCTTGCCAGAGATCTCTGGCAGAGATAGTGTTTTAAAGTCCAGTCCAGTCCAGTTTTTTTGACAAATTCTTATGTAACCGGGACCATAACCGGTCCACAGTCCTGCTACATCTGGGAATGACCAGACTGAACTGGGTCAGACCGGTCCTTACCAGTCCAGTTCTGGTCCGCAGACTGGTCTAGACCGGTCCTCATGAGGACCAGTCCAGGATCGGTCCAGACCGGTCTACTGCGGCACACCACACCGCGTTTACTGTACAAACCTGCGGTACCTTTGGTACTCACAGTTTCTTCTATTATGGTACACATACTCGTAATTTACATGTATGTGATCTAACAATAAAGCAGGTGGGGAGGCGACCACGCTTGCCCTGCCCCCACCTGTGCCGCTGCCGCTTCTATTGCCAACGCCGCCATTGTCGCTGCACCTGCGGACGCCGCCATGGCTGTTGCTTCTCCTGCCGTTGCGCTGTGCTGCTGCTGATGCCGCTGGGGCCACCACCACCACTGCCATTGTCACTGCGCCACTGCTGCTTCTGACGCTGCCATTGCTGATGTCGCTGCGCCGCTGCTGCACTGCTGCTGCCGATGCCACCGCCACTGCCGATGCTGCTGGGGCCACTGCCGCCGCTGTCAATGTTGCTGTGCTGCTGCTGCCAACGCTGCCGGGGCCACCGCTGCTGCTGTTGATGCTGCTGCGCTGCTTCTGCCATCGCCGCTGTGCCTGCCGCCGCTGTTGCTGCTGACACCGCCGCTGCCAATGTTGCTGCGCCACTGCTGCACCCGGTGTCGCTGCTGCTGACGCCGCCGGGGCTGCCACCGCTGCTGCCATCATTACTGCACCGCTGCTGCTGCTGACGCCGCCACCGCCAGGGCCACTGCCACTGCTGCCGATGTCGCTGCGCCACTGCTGCCCAGTGTCACTACTGCTGCTGACGCCACCGTGGCCGCTGCCGCTGGTGCTGGTGGTGCTGGTGCCAGTGGTGCTGGTGATGCTGCCGTGGCCGTGGCCGCTGCCACCTTGCTGCGGTGCTGGTGCTGATGATGCTGGCGCTGGTGGCGCTGGTACTGGTGGTGGTGCCGCCGCCGTGCTGGTACTGCCATGGCCATGGCCACTGCCGCCATTGACACTGCGCCGCTGCTGCACCTGCTGACGCTGCTGCTGCTGACACCGCCGTAGCCGCTGCCGTGGCCATTGTCGCTGCACTGCTGCTACACACGCTGTCGTTGCTGCTGCTGACGCCGCCATTGCCACTGCCGCTGGTGCTGGTGGTGGGAGGACTGTTGAATATTGAACTAAGTGATGGCATTCGGCATGACTGGGCAGAGCGATGACATGACCGTGTTCTCCGATATGCGCCGTCTCGTTCTCGTCGGACCATGATGCAGTGGTTGGCGTGACCGGGCACAGCAACGGTGTGATGGGGATAGCATGTTCATGTTCAGTGGATCACCTTGGAGCAGCTGCGACGGCAGACTCATCGTGTAAATAACGCTGCTATCGACGTGCGCGAAAGTTGGCTCGTCGCTGTAGAGCAGGTCGTGGAGGGACGCCGGGGTGGGGTGCAGGAGGGCCAGAAAACGCGAAAGGGGTGGGTGATGGTGCAAAGCAGTTTAGCAGAAGGATCGATGGATGCCTGAAGGTATGACTAGTATCTGGTGTTCTGTCCAAAGACATAAGCTTGATCACGAAGATAAAGAATGGACTCACAGCGAAAGACGTCATGAACCCTCAGTACATCATCGCATATGCTCTTTCCCTGTCCCACGAATCCCAGTCGTTCCGGTATGGGTCAGGACCATGATGATCCGGATATGAAGGTCTCGATGGATAGGAGCCGTGGTGCAGTGAATGCGAATGCGAATGCGAACGATGAGAGGGAAGATAAGCAGAGGCAGCCCAAGACATTTGGAGAAGACTGGAATGTGTGAAAGTAGGTCTCGATGGATCCGAGCTGCGGTGCGGTGAACGCGAATGCAAACGACGAGAGGGAAGATAAGCAGAGGTGTCACGGTTACAAGGGACCGTGGCTCTAAGTGAGCGCGTCGTTCGGGGTCACGTGATCATGTGGATGTATCACGTGTTCTTGCCGTGGCTCACTATGGTCACGGGGATCGGGGTCACAGACTTGCTGTGGTAACGTGATGCTCGTGGTACGCTGTGGTCACGAGGGTATCGAGGTGGGCCAAGATGCCCGAGTACTTGGTTCCAGTAGGTGTGCTTTAAAGCACCTGTTTGGCAACGTTCCACATGTTATAGCACACGATGACAAGCTTCGATGTGGCTTACTAAGCCGGAGCGGTGGTAGAGACGAAAGGAGAAGGTTGTTGCCACCAAGGTCTGATTGGGTAATCAACTTGTATTGGAGACGAAGTTGAGACTGGGGATTCCAGCTCAACTTCCTACTGTTCTTATAGTACTAAGTCCTAGTCACTATGAGTCGTAAGTAAGAGTCAGTAGTACTCAGCAAGAGTCACTACTATGAATCGCATATCAGTCAGTATCAGTCACTAGCAAGCGACTCATAGGGAGTCACTCTGAGTCGCATACCCAGTCGCGTTGTGTTGTAGTCACAAGGAGTCAGGCATCACATGACATATGGTCATGTGATAGGTAAGGAAGTCAGCGTGTCACATGACATAGGGTCATGTGACAGTACAGGTCATGTGACAGCTCGCAAAGCGAAAGACAGAGACACTAAAGTGGGGGCCAGAAACCGTAACAAGAGGTGGCCTAAGACATTTTTTAGAAGACTGGAATGGGTGAAAGCGATGTAGGAGACAGGGGGATAAGAGTGTAGATGAGAGACATGAATGCAGATAGAGTGAGCATGGTGAAGAACAGACCTCTTAGAAAGCGCGAAAATGAAGACCGTGACAGTATGAGGAATTGAATACTGTCGTGACGCTCAGTGCAAGTTTTGTCAGGGGCCCTTCCTCTTTGACTATTTTTAAGGCTGGATGGCCACTGGGTCCACAGTGACTGTTGGTCAAGTGCTGGTGAGATATGAGGTGCCAGTGGGCGTGATCCACTGGGTCCACAGTGACTGTTGGTCAACTGCTGGTGAGATATGAGGTGCCAGTGGGCATGATCGCATGACGCATGATGCGCAGACGACTCAGAAAGTGACCCCTCAGCCTCAGGCTGGTTTCAAGTTGTGGAGGCTGTGTAACTATGGAAGAGAATTCGAACTCTTGCTATCTACTGTCCATGTTAATCATCGAAAACAATCTCGTCCTCTCCTTTATCAAATTCCTCCTCCCAGTGATCAGAAGCTAGCATATTGTTGTATGTATCCAAAATCACCTCCTCTATCTCCTCCGAGTTCCAGTTCCTTGCAACAAGGTCATCAAAATGTTTGCGCCACACAAATTTCATCACTTGGAGCTCCTCAAACCTATGTGGCCCCAGATGTGCACGACGATCATCTGCAGCCTGTTTGCTTGCAGAGAAGAGGCGCTCGCAGGGGACAGAAGAGGCTTGACAGGGAAGGACATCAAGCGCAATGCATGTGAGCGTCGGGTATAATTGACAGTGGTTCTGTAATACCCTATCAGGAAAGAGGAGTTAGAGGACGAGAGAAATACTCACTTGCCACCATTCGACAATATCTGTGTCCTTTGTAACGTCCGCTGGCATGTCCTTCAGGTAACACCACAACTCAGCGGCCCATCCTTCATTGTCATCCTTAGCAACAAGGGTTAGGTGATATCGATCGAACTCAGAGACGAGTGAGGGATTATCCAAATCTTCAGTGTCGGTGTTGGCTTGTGTAGTACGCGTTGTTGATCCTGCTCGTGGCCGCTTCAACCAATATGCCTCCATCTACATAGATTAGTGTATGACCTGAAACTAAACTTGAGCGGACTAAATACTTACCGTATTTTCGACAATCTTGAGTGCCTCATCCTGCCAGTTCTTCACATGTCGATTCCCAGCCGCATGCTCCTTCGCTTGCTCTTCTGCACCACCCCATGCCATCTTGATGTATGCGAGCTTGTAGTAGGGATGAAGGACTGGATAAATTAGCCATTCAGCTTGTTCAGTAATACTTGGCGTTCGACAACTTACGCAGTGCAAGCACATAACTGGGCTTCTTGTCGAAGCGTGAGTAATACTTTCTGATCTTCTCTAATCCATCGGTTATCGCAACCTGGTAAATGACGAAGCACTCGTCATCCCACTTAGCCTCCCAAGCTGTTTGAAGTTGCTCAATTGCCGGAAGAGCATGCCATAGGGTGGGCAGTTGCTCAGACGAAAAGTATTGCTGTACATCGTTAGCGTCCTAATGACAAAAGGTTAAATAATCTAAGTATCACTATGGGTGATTTGACGAACCTTTAAGATGGCTTTCACATCATTCACTCATGCCCAGTCATCCTCTGATAGTTTGAAGGCTGCCCATGGGATCTCTTTCTCCAGCCGCCCATTCTGTCGAAGCTTCGTAATCGGGCCATACAGGGCATCAGCAGATGCAATGAACCGATTGATGGGCTGTTTATGCAAGGTTATCAGTAGCTATCTATAAAACAAGCTGCTTCTCACTTACCTGATGCAATGTGTATGCCCTATCGAGCATTTTGAAAGCTGAACCCCAGCGAACATTGCTATGCAAGGGGATTTTGAGTGGCTCATTGAACTTGCATTCAATTTGAAGCTTTTGGAAGTACTCTATACGTTGACTGGATGCCTGTGTTGAACCGGAAAACACACAAGCCAGCATAGCCGTGCATCCGGTTAGGGGCTCTATACCACGCCCTAGTTGAGTAGAGCAATCCCCTTATGGGATTTACAAGGACACTCCTTTACGGTTATTAGTTTACTGTCACATAGTGACCAGTCACTCCTGTCCTTCGTGTATATAAGCTCCTTGGTAGTACGCACTAATCCTCAGTACTCTGACTTCTACTTGTCGCTGTATAAGTGAGTCTCTTACTCCCTGGTTGTATGCGCACTATGTGCTGCTCAACAGGTTATGGGCCCTGGTTGCCCATGGTGCTCTTGCGAGCTGCCTCTGCTCTTTGCACCTTCAATGGCTGCAATATGCGCCTTCATGGCTGCACACTGTTGCTCACAGCGTCAAGCTGTCCTGCTGCATTCATTTGCACAGGTTAATGTTCTTCTTCATCAGCTATGATGAAGAAGAATCATTAAGCCGCACATGTGCACGCCTAGGCTGCATAGGATGCCTCCCTCCTTGGTGGTTGTCAGATGTTGACGAAGATTACACAGCTAAGTACTGCTGATGTTTGTCAACACAACCATCAGAGGTGCTTCGCTGTGAGTCTCGTCAGTAACTGACAAGCAAGCAAGCAGGAGAACACTTGTCATGGCGTACTAGACCAGTACACCATCATGAGCATTCCCCAAAGACTCTTGTGTCTTCAATGCACGTCGTTGCCAGTAGCCGTTACCAGAATGCCTAGGCTACGCTGGCAAACAATGCAGCATAGACATTCTGATAACGACATTGTCAACGACACTCATTATCAGACGCTGTTTGCAGTGATAGAGAGAACCATCGCCTGTGGTAGGCCCTGCAATTTCTCTCTCCTCGCCTTGAAGCTGAACTGGCTACTTGGTGAAGCACTCACTGCGTAACCCTTTCACCTTCATGGCCAGCAGATTGGAGTTGCTAGGTCCTCCTCCACGCGATGGTTCCCCTCATTGCTACTCTATGGGAACATATCGCACATGGACACATTGGCCCGCTAGTCTTGACAAAACCTCCAGACTTGCGCACCACTATGGTCATGAGGGATGTGTTTGCCCACAGTGTAGTAGTGAGGGATGACTCAAGGAGTCCCCTTGATCCGTCTTCAGGTGGGACCTGCACAGTGATCAATACACTATGAAGGTTGCGCCTGAAAGCGGTGAAGAGGTCTTCTTGAGACATCTCTATGCGCCTTCTAATTCTTGCAATTTGTGCGGGATTGTCGCATAATCATTTTCGCAACAATACCATGCAAACTGCATTAATTCAAGGCCGCACTACGCAACCAGTCACAGAGTTTACATCCTGCTCACTGTTGGCAACAGTGTAGCTTGAGCAGGACCTGGAGAGAAAGCGCGATTCCTTTTCTGAGTTCTCACTTGCATAGTCAATATGCTGATTACTCTTCCAGACGCCTTTCTCACATCAAATTTACCTCCAGCAATGTCCTCTGCTCTTGTATCTCTGGTCCCTGTCTTGGACGGCACTAACTATGCCAAGTGGGTTCGTGCCATGGAACCCTTCCTCAAGACACAAAAACTCTGGTGGATTACTGCCCGCCTTGACACCTTTCCAATCGACCCTGCTGTCGCAGCCGCACAGGCTGCTGGGGCTGACATCCCTGATCCTCCTGCGAACATTGTAGCTGCTTGCAAGGAATGGAATGCTACCAACGATCTTGCTGTTGGTAACCTCCTGCTCCGCATGACACCGTCCCTTCAGGATGCAATGGGAAGGAAAGATGCTCCAGAGATTTGGGAATATCTCAAAGACCAGTATGCCGGATCCTCCCCTTCCTATGCCTACCAGCAATACCACCTCGCATCCAACTTCCGCATTGATCCCTCTCGCCATCCTTCCCCACAGATTGAATATCTACAAGGAATCTATGACCGCCTTGACGCTATCAACGTCAAGATTCCTCCTACTATTCAAGCGATGATGCTTCTCAATGCGCTGCCTGCGCAATGGTCTCACACCATTCCCCTCATCCTTGTTGGAGCTACAATCTCCAACCTCGCCATCCCAGTGTCAAGAACTTCTGCCTATCGCAGTGGGATGCTGCCAATGGGAAGAAAGCGAGCGCAAATCATCCTACTTCTGCCCAAGCACAGAAGCTCTCCGCGGTAAAGCACGGAAGGGACCCCCTTCATTCCATCAGCAACTCGACCACCAATCCTCCTCATCATACAAAGGGAAAGCGCCGCAAGGCCGCAAGTCCCTAAGCAAGACAAAGTTTCTCGTGGCACACGTGCAGGACGCAAGGGTAAGCAGCGCGAACATGTCCATATCGCCAATGTCGCTGCGCTTCCCTCCCCTGCCTTCGCTACTGTTGCTGCAATCAGTCCCTCTGGGATTGACACACGCACAGTAGAATCCACACAGCCCTTCGTCCAGCGGAACGAAGTGGCTAAGACTTTCTATCCGTCCTTTGCAAGCGCGATGACACTCGCTGCTAACATTGGACAGCCAGCTACACAGCGCGTCCTAAAGACGCTTGAGCAGCGCATCACTCTGCCCGCCAATCCGGATCCAATCCCGCTCCAGCAGCGGATTGGAGGCAGAATGACTGCTGGTCCTAGTCACTTGACACCTGGACCAATCTATCAGGAAGACGATGACCTTCCTGAACGCGCTCCTACTCCCTCTGGTTCGCTCTTTACCATTGAGGAGTACAGCCCAGACACTTCCCTCGCCTCCACACCCAGCAATACACCGCCGCGTTCCACTACTCCGGTCCGCGCAGTGAGTGCACCACCCTTCAGTTCTCAGCCACGATCTAATGAACAGATCTGGGGTGAACTTGAACGGCAGCGAGATGCAGAGTATGTGGCACATCCCGTACACGGAGTACCAATCCTGCTCTCCTGTGCGTGCAGACGATGATGTCGTCTCCCTGATGGAAGACGATGGGATGGACTGGGCACAGTTCGTCACTGGTGCAGCTGGCACCAATGATATCATTCAGGATCGCGGAAATCCTGACGATATGATGGGAGAGTACGTCCTTCCACCTATTCTTGCATCCAACCATGCTTACAGCCCCTCAGCTTGTATCGCTTTGACTGATGGGGATCGTACTGTACTTAATAAGTACAGTTGTACCTGTAACCGCATTAGTTGTGCCAAATGTAAGATTAGGGCCGCAAATGATAGCGGCTGGATACTGGACTCTGGAGCAAGTCTCCATTTCACTCACGCATTAAGTGACTTCCTTAACTACGAAGAAATGAGTGACTTTGCAGTCTTACTGCAAACTCCTCTATTCAGTTAAAGGTAGAGGCGCAGTCTTGCTTGCGCACAAAGTCACTATGCAAGGGATAACAAAAGAGCGTATAACACGTCTCTTTCCAGTCTATTACATTCCGCAATTGACTGTACGTTGTTATCCCTGGGCTCTTTCTACAACAAGGAATGAGAGTACACGGGAACTCCTCCCATCTCTCTCTTCCTTGAGGAAGGTTCGCCTTCCAGTCATACAATGCGTACCACGCATGCCTGGAGACGCACTCTATTGGTTAATGGCAGTAACGCCAATCCACACCAATAGAGACGGTCTACAAGGTAGACTATGACTTAATGCATCGACGCTTTGGTCATCCTTCAAAGGATGTACTAAGTCATGCACCACGTCATACAAAGGGATTCCCTCCTATCACATATGATAAGGAAACACCCATATGCACTGGATGTGCACAAGGGAAAATGCCTTCTACGGCATTCCCTTCATCCAGTAAGCGTGCTAAGAAGCCTTTTGAGAAGATCCATTCCGATCTCAAGAGCTTCCCTGTGGTATCATACCACAAATACAAGTACTTCATCAGCTTTGTAGACGATTATTCGTCGCACTCCTGGATAGTGCTCTTGCGCACCAAAGGCTCTGCCATTGACGCGCTTAGACACTTCCTTGCCCTAGTCAAAACCAGTTCAATACTACCATTAAGAACTGGATGTCTGACGCAGGGGGAGAATACAAATCTGACGTATTCTTGAACACGCTTAAAGAGCATGGGATAAATGTCCTACAATCAGTGCCGCACACCCCCCAACAGAACGGACGTGCTGAGCGTTTCATGCGCACTGTAATGGACAAGGCTGAGGCAATGCGCCATCAAGCCTGTTTTCCTGATTCATGGTGGGAATTTGCAGTTGAGCACGCAGTCCATTGTTATAATCGGACCCCTATAAAACGCCTTAAATGGCGTACACCATATGAACTCATGCATCATATGCAACCAGACATCTCACAACTACGAGTATTTGGGTGCAGTGCTTATGTGTATGTCTCACCAGACGTGCGCACCAATAAGCTATCCCCCAAATCTGAGCTTATGGTCTATCTAGGCCGCACTCATGGCATTAAAGGACATCGCTTTATGCGACTTCCTAACAATGTCATTTACATAGGGACTACCGCCCTATTTGATGAGAGTCTGTACCCTAAATGCCGCTGGAAAGCGCAGCGTGGTACCACACGCATTGATGAGCCAGAATCAGCTCAACCTCCACTACAGCCCATTCCTGGTGGTTTTGATGATGACTGGAGTAACCCTGCTCCTTCACCATCGCCTCCTTCTTCCAGCAGCCGCCCACAGTTAAACCTGAACCTGGGCCTGCAGAAAAGGCAAAGGAAAAGCCCTGCCCCCGGCCAGGGTCAGGAAGCCTTTCCTCCACCGCGTCCACCTAGGAGTCCCCAGAGGGTACGCCATCCCCTCCCAAGGGAACAGGAAGAGCCTACAGAGCCTCCTTGGAGCCATTCCTCCACTTACTCCTACACCGTCGCGCAGAGCACGACAGAGAACCGCAGAATTGCCATCTCAGCCACCAGCTGAATTGCGACGTTCTCAGCGGACGCGAAGGCCTCCAACTCGTCCTGGCAATGTCTATGGGGATAGGCACCCCACTCAAATAGAGAGAGACATTGAGCGGGAAGGCCAGTGGCAAAGAATGATTGAACCTGAGCCGGGTAGCTCCCGCACACGTCAATCAAGTAGGCAGGACACTCCTGTACTACCTACTCCACAGCCTCCTAGCGACACCCCGCTCTCTCAGCCACACTCTGAGGACGAAGTTGAAACAAACCTATTCTCCCAAGCGGAAGAAGGGGGAGTCAAATTACTGAATCATCTGCTCGCCGCAGCAGTTCCACCAGATTCAGAGCCACAAGACACTTCCAATGTAAGGGAGTGGTCCTACAAGGACATTCAGCGCATGCCTATAGCGCAACAAAAGGAATGGAAGACTGCCTGTCACGAAGAGCTAGACTCGCTTCGTGCACGACATGTCTTTGAGCTAGTAGATCCTCCGCATGGGAGGAAGATCATCAAAAACCGATGGGTCTTTGATGTAAAGCAAGATGGACGCAAGAAGGCCCGGCTTGTAGCCAAAGGGTTTTCTCAGGTTGAAGGCATTGACTACAACGAGATATTCTCTCCCGTTGTACGATATGAAACAGTCCGCCTAATGCTAGCGCTGGCAGCGCTACAAGATTGGCACATTACTGGGCTGGACGTTAAAACTGCCTTCCTCTATGGAAAGCTCGATGAAGAGCTATTCATGGAACAGCCTGAGGGCTTCATTAAACCTGGCCAAGAACGCAAAGTCCTGCGTCTTAAGCGCGCCATATATGGCCTCAAACAAGCTGCTCTACAATGGTGGAAAGCGCTTGATGAGTCCATGGCTGCCCTAGGCTTTACACGCCTACTCTCTGACTCAGGAGTGTTTGTCTATATGTCTAAAGGCAAACACCCAGTCATTGCAATCGTCTATGTAGACGATGCACTGTTCATGGGGAAAGATCTTTCCCAAGTGAACAAACTCAAGTCTGCATTCATGCAAGCATGGGAATGCCGTGACTTAGGCAACGTTAAGGAGTTCTTGCGCATGCGCATTAGACGCAAGAATAAGCGTATCTACTTAGATCAGACCGCTTATCTTGCTAAAGTGCTGCAACGCTTTGGAATGACCAATGCAAAAGCTGCGGACACTCCACTCCCAATGGGCTATATACCAATGCCCAATAACGAGCCTGTCAATGACGCCATTCGCCATAAGTTCCAGCAAGTGATCGGCTCACTCCTGTACATAATGTTAGGCACACGCCCTGACATAGCGTACGCAGTGACCAAGCTTTCACAGTATAGTGCAAACCCCTCTCAAGACCATTTAAACAGAGCGCTGTATATCTGCCGCTACTTAGTTGGTACATCCAACTATGCTATGGTCTATGATGGAGTGAACGGCAAAGGCTTTCAAGCCTACGCTGATTCAGATTGGGGAAGCAATACTGAGAATCGCCGTTCCACTACTGGATACATGATAAGCCTTGCAAGCGCAGTCTTCACCTGGAATTCCAGAGCTCAGAAGACTGTCGCACTCTCATCCACTGAAGCGGAATACATGTCCTTGTCTGATACAAGTAGACAGGTTGTCTGGGTCCGTTCTCTCCTTGAGGAGATCGGATTTACCATCAAACCTATTCCGCTCAATGGAGACAACCAAGGAGCCATATTCATGGCCTCTAATCCTGTCCAAGAGCATCGTATCAAACACATTGATATACGCTACCACTATATTCGTCAAGTGGTAAAGGACGGGAAGGTTAAACTCCAATTTGTGGATGGAGATAAAAATCCCGCAGACATGTTCACTAAGAATCTAGGACGCACTAGATTCCATGAACTTAGGGGTCAACTTGGGCTTGAGTTTTACTCGCCTAAGAATGCTTAGTGCACCTATGCAGTGCAATCTCTGTGCGCCATCTTTGGCACACGCTGCAATGCTCAGGACGCGAACTTCATCTTCCCTGAAGCACTAGAATCCATGGGGACTCCTATTACGCTCTTACGCAACGAGACGGACGCGTTTCAGCTTGCACAAGCGTATATAGTCCACGTGCGAAACTAGCCTCCAGGATTGGTATGCAGGCATCTGCGGCGAATACGCGGTTGCGCAACCTACAAGTCCTGAGATGCAGGAGATGCACTCTAACACAGAGACTGTCACGAATCCCTGACTCCCGTCAGATGTGCGATGCTCTCGCCACACACATGACCCTTGTTTCCCTGATCAAGAAACTGATGGGTGCATGTCCTTGGCTTCCAGAGAGTCTCAGATGCGCCACTTAGCGTGCTGGATTCCCTATGCACGGAAGGTCTGGACTTCTGTACTCGCATCACAGAGAGTCAAAGATCTCCCACACATGCCATGCCTTTCCTTCCTATTGGAAAGATCTGGCGCATAAAGTCCAAACAGCACTTGCGCATCAAATGCTTCTCTGACCAGCTCTGTTATTACGGTACACTTAGCAAGGGGGAGTGTTGAACCGGAAACACACAAGCCGGCATAGCCGTGCATCCGGTTAGGGGCTCTATACCACGCCCTAGTTGAGTAGAGCAATCCCCTTATGGGATTTACAAGGACACTCCTTTACGGTTATTAGTTTACTGTCACATAGTGACCAGTCACTCCTGTCCTTCGTGTATATAAGCTCCTTGGTAGTACGCACTAATCCTCAGTACTCTGACTTCTACTTGTCGCTGTATAAGTGAGTCTCTTACTCCCTGGTTGTATGCGCACTATGTGCTGCTCAACAGCTTTCATGCCACTCAGGTTTGTTTATTTTTCTCTTTTAAGCATAACAGAAAAACCTATCCGTGTGCACTTGTGCAATGGTTCATACCAATCGGTGACCACCCTTGCGAGGACACAGGCATGTGGATGGTAAAGCCTGATCTGGACCATCATGGACGGCGTGCCACATCGATTGTGCACTTAGAGACTGCTATTCGTGGGGTGCATCTCCTCCCTATCTATGGCTCAGCTTTTATTCCACACAACTTACATTTCTCTGAAACTCTTCATGCCTTTCGTGCATACTATATAAATAAATATGCAGACCATCACATGTACGAAATAGCATTTTAATCTATCAGTGGTGCGTCCGTTCTCCTTGTTGTTACAGGTGTGAGGTGGAGTTGGGAGTGTCATTTATAGCGATAAGTGATTGAGAGCGACAAGCTAAGGGCCAGGCAAAGCTCCCAGTGACAGCCGGGCTGGCTTCAGCTCATCAGCTTGGTTGCGTGAGATAGGCGAGTCCTGCGTCTCTTTTCTCTCAACATCAATGACGCCCCCATGCGCATGGCCTTGCGACACAGGCGCATGCTCTGGTGTCACCAAGCACCTCTCTCTGAGCCGTTGTCATCCTACATTGGCCCATCCCGTGCCAAGCGTAAATGGGTGCCTGGGCCCGGTGCCCTGCCCACACAGAGGCTAACCACTTCGCCACATCCTGCCAGCACATGTTTGGTCCTCTTCTGATCCCACCCACAGATATACTCGACATAAGTGTTTTTGAAAAGACGTCGCCGCATAACATCACATTCCGCCATGCCGACTGGGTGAATAAACGCATCCCAGAAGACGATGTGAGCTCCTCTGTCCTCGTTATGTGGGCTTCCCACCATCTTTCCCAGCATCCTTCGTAGTAACAACCTGACGGTGTTTCCTTTTCAGGTTTTCGATATTGAGGCACAAGTCCCCTTTTTTTACATCTCTTTATCCCTTCAATCCCCTGAAGCGACGAGTGAGAAATGGTATGGGTATCATGAAGTACTAATTGAGTCAAATTGACAATGAGTGGACCGTGGGCATCACAGTGCGTGCCTTGCCTGTCTCCGAGACTTTCACTCACTGTCATTTCATTCAACGCTAGGTTCATCGTCATGCAGCCCCTCCACCTTGCCTTCTCCCTCGCCTCTGAGGCTCTGCCGCCTCAGTTGTCCATCCTGCCTCTCTCCAGCCACATACAAGCCAGCCCCACCTGTTACCGCCAATCACCATCCAGCACCAGCCGAATTATGGAACTCAACCGTCCTGAGCACTGCCACTGCCAGCACCTCATGGTCCCCACTCTCCCGGCTTGTTATATCATTCCCATACATCGTCACCTGAGCTCGGTGGGTTTAGCCAGCCATCTCTACTTGCCACGATGCCTACTACTACCCCGGCGCCTTCTGAGGCACCAAGTGATGGTACGTTGAAACCGATGGTCCTCCATTGGGGATCATTGTTGCGCGCAGGGGAGATGGTGACGACAATGACGATGAGGAGAATATCCACACTCCGATCAGACCGAGTGCCAAGGCCCTAGGAAAACGGCAACTCATGAATGTGGAGGACCCAGATCGTAAGTTGTGCCTTGTCACCTGAATATTTAATCATTGATCGTTCCGCAGCAGACGCACTCAACCGAGATGACATCTTCTACGAGCGTACTGATGGCCGCGATACGAGGATCCCCATCCCTGATGACAGTGGGATAAGTGGCTCGGACTCCAACTCGGACTTGAACTCACGAGTCACGTCGCAGCTCGAAGACAATGACACGTATTCATCCTCTGAGGACAAAGATGCAAATGACCAAAGATGGTTCAGAGAACGCCGTCGTACGCACCACCCCAACACCCCAGGGCCCACGAGTTTCGGCGTTGCCAGAAGATGATGCCCTGCTTGGGTTTCTTGCTACGTTCTTGTCGCAATGGGACCGTCTACAGGTCTCCAGGTCCTCTTGGGACAGACATATTTGGGATTGCAGACAAGCGGTACTTCCAGCCGAGTGAGTTTCTCGCCAGTCCGCATCCTTCCATAACAATTCTTTATCTTCGAATGAATTCAAGCCCATACACTAACTTGAACCTTCGGTGGATCATCATTAAGCATGAAGCTGTTCCAGAAATCCTTATTTCGGGCTTAATTTCTCCCTAAGAAGCTAGGGAGCTGTTTGATCTGTAAGCCTTTTCTAGCACTCGCGATCTAGGTTACTAGAGTTTCATATTGAAAGCACTTTAGATTCTTTGAGCACATCAACGTGGGTCCCTCTACACACCCCAACCTTGTTGTATGCATTGACATTGACCACCAGCTGATAGTCATACCTAGGTTTACTTAATGAAGCTATACACAGCACGGCGTCGGTAATGAGATGGTGTCCTTTTCTTTTCACTGTTGGTACGTGCACATTTTGCCAGGGACGTCGTGGCCTTACAGACTCCGGCTTAGTCCGTGCCTGGTCTTCTTGGTATTGCACCCAGCGGCTGGGGCTCTATAGTAGCTTGCAATTCACTTCGCAAAGGTGTTGGCAGCCTCAGCCTTTATCGATGGCCGGAAGTGCGTGGAAATGTGCCAGGCCTACTTGATGCTCACTGCATATGCTCCACCCACACAACGCCTCGAGGACAACCGCAGTGGCTTCTACTCCGGTGTTGCAACTAGGTATAGCTATTATCCCTTATCTCCGTACATCTACTTGATGACCACATTTCAGACTCGCCTCAGAGCTCGGGCTCAACCGTGACTCATAAACACATCCACCCAATGAACGGCATGAACGTGAATTACTCAATCACCGGCGGACATGGATGATCAGTTCTATCATGGATGGGAGCACGTCCCTGGAAACTGGGAAGGTCCCAGGTGTTGGAAAGGACAAGGAGGTTTATCATTGGTCATCGGACTCGGCTCACAAAGGTCGGCCACAACAGCCAGTGCACCATGCTTACAACGCTATTGCAGAGCGCACGCATTGCAACATATGGCCTTGATGAGCGGGGTGCACTGATTAGACGATATGACAGACAGAGCAGGTTCGGAGGCAAGAAAAGATGTTCTGAGCCTGAGGAAGCTTGGGTTATTGCTGTTAACACTCATCACACGGGGTATCTTAGAAGTCTTTCACAAGTTCTTGAATGAAATGATGTACTTGCAAGTCATTTATGGGTTCTTGAACTGTAACTATGCTCTTACACGTCTTTCATGGGCTATTGAACAAAAATAATATTCTTACAAATCTTTTATGGGTTCTTGAATGGAAATGATGTTCTTACACATCTTTTCCGGGTTCTTGAATGGAAATGATGCTCTTACTGGCCTTTCTGGTCTTTGGAGCAAGAGCTAACAAGCCCTCTAAGACATCTAAGATGCTCCAAGCCATTATGGGTTTCACTGATGAACGTAACGGCGTGCCGTTTTCCTCGCTGGCGCTGCAGTTCGGCAACTACCCCGCTGCGCTGACAAACGACTTGCTCTATGAGGCACAGAGTGTATACTTTTTCACCCTTGTTGTGATGCAGTGGGGGTACGTCATTATTTTTGTCAACGTAGCTTGAAACTCACATACCACTTGTGTGTATGTTGCACACAGTAACTTGCTCTCTACGCGCACACGCCGATCGAGTATCTTCCAGCTTCCAGCAGCGGGCGTCAATCGCGCTGCGATACCCGCCGCGATCTGTGCACTGCTCATCGGCCTCTTCTTTTGTTACGTGCCCGTCTTGTATGTCTTACCTATCCTCTGGGCTTGCTCTCGTCTCGTGGAGCTGATATATGATGTGTCATCTCTCCTCAGCCATCAGCCATCACGTCTTTTAGACGAGCAATATTTCCGCAGAGCATTTCTTCATTCCGATGACATTCGCCTTGGCTCTGATTGTGTAAGTTTTGAGTCGATTTCCTCATGCTCGCGTGTTCAAAGACTTTGTCTTTTCTCTGCTATAGGCCGGACGAGACACGCCAGTTGATGGTACGCAACTATCCCCGCAGTTTCGTCGCATGGCTAGCGTGGTAGATTTTTCATGACTGACATACTCACACATCACACCCATGCGCAACCAACCCTCTTACATATACATGATTCACACCCCCGCCGATTGTGGACACAACGCAAGAGCTATGATACTAGACCTGGCTAAGTGAAAGCGATATTTATCCACTAGGACTAGGCCTCGCGTCAAAATAATCGGTGGCCGATGACGATGATTTCCACAAGCAGCTCACTGAAGGATTGGTAGCCTGAGAGGGTGAGCACAGAATTGTCGATCTGTGCTGGATCGGTCAGCGAGCCCCTGGCATGGATAGTAGATCCCTTGAACCGAGACCGAGCTGAGAATTGGCCTCGATATAACTTGGTAGCCTTGAGAAGTGTATATTGGCCCAAAGAGAAGCCAGAGCATATTAGTAGATGAATCCAGGCATCTTACGATGCCTCCCAGACGACAGCTGTCAAAGCTGCCGGACCGATGAATCATCTTCGTCTATCGGATGAGCTGGCAACCGCGAGCACCGAATGTGTAGGGCGTTGTGGAGGTCCAATTGTTGTGGATTCACGGGAAGAGAAAAGTGCGCAAGGACAGCTAAAACAGCCCGGGTGAACCATCAAAAGAATATGATCGGGGTGCCGAGGTCAGCCTCGGCATCTTCACCAAGTCACCCAGGAACGACGGACAGATCCGAGAAGCGGCTGTCTATCGCCTCACCGGGGAATACAGTAGCGTGTCGACGGGGAGCGAAGTTGAAAGCGCGGCGGGGCCCACATGCGAGAACGACGGATGTGGTGTGAGGAGAGCGAGTTGGAAGACCCGGAGAGACTCTCTACAAACCGCTCGTTGGACACCATATCGTAATAATGTGGTATTGCAAGCATTCGCTCCCCCTATCATAACCGATCAACAATATAACACTGCCCTCGGGAATGCCTAGTACGCGCGCAGGATAGAACCGCTTCTGACTCCACACCTCTCCCCGCTGGCAAGAAACTGAACAAGTTGGCTTTGTTGTACGAAAATCGCAGCTGCCCGTATGATATTAGTGCGTCCATTATAGAAAGGTAAACGTGGGCACTTACTGCCCCTATTGCGATTACGGCGAGCCCGCCATGCAGGGCCCTACACTCTCTCGGCACCGTGCTTCAAGAATAGTTGCTCAATTTCATACTTTTCTCTCTGCAGCTCTACTTCGGGTTTTTTATAGCTCCTCTGCGACACTGCCTGGAATGGCGTCTGGTCGTCATTGTTCCGCATATGGACATCTGCACCAAGCTCCAGCAGCTGCTGCACGACCCCCAGCTGTCCCTCTCGGGCGGCAGTGTGCAGTAGGGAGTCGCCGGAGTAGTCCTGAGCATTTACGTCTACACCATGCTTTAGTAGCAGCTGCACGAGTCCCAGATGTCCCCGTTTCAATGCCGCATGGAGTAGTGTCACGGCCTCCCTCCAGTCACTCCAGGTATTCGAATCTGCATTGGACTTAAGGAATAGTTGTGCAACCTCCAGACGTCCTGCTGCCGACGCCAAATAAAGCGGCGTCTGTCCCCCGATCTCCTTGGCATCTATGTCTGCACCGCACTGAAGTAGTAGTCGAGAAACGTCAAGATGTCCTCTATACGACGCCCAATGTAACGGAGTCCACCCGGATCTGTCCCGGTCTTCGACATTGGCACCGTGTTCAAGTAGTACCTCCGCAATTTTGAGAAATCCCTTCCCAGAAGCAGCATGCAATGCAGTCTGTTTAGAACGGCTTCGCGCATTTACATCCTAGAAGAATGTAGTGACCAGCCATTCTGCCACGTCTTGGAATCCGCATGACATCGAATAGTACAACGGAGTTACCGAAGGGGGATAAGAGTTTTCCGAGGTCATAGATTCTTCGTGATGAAACAGATCAATGTTGTATATCCAAGTCCATGCAGGAAAATGGGGCCTGTCTGGATCAAACAGCTGATTCATCTCATGTTCTACATGCGATAAGACATTTTCGGCTTTGGCATGATCCACCCAGTACTGGGCAGCATAACGGGCAAGGGGAAATTTCTGGATGCTGCTCTTGGTCAAGTGATGGTCGAGTTGGAGCAGAAGGGAAAGGCAGCCACGTGCGACAATCAGATGTGCCCGTTCGGAGGGAATGTAATAGCGTGACAGCTGTCCTCTTGCTCTTGCAATCCGGGTCGAAGTCAAGAACTCCTTTACCGAGAAGTGAGAAAATTGCACAACCGGACCGTCATCCACGTTGACGATCGAGACCAAGCTCGAGCACGTAGATAACACCGCACTTCTTGCGTCCTCTGGCCGCCAGTCCGCTTCAAATCTGGCACTTCCCTCTTCATCGAAATCGAATGCAAGAAACTCGGCAAGCTCCTCGACACGAAGAGGACGAGACGCCACTGTAACACACTGGAACAGACGGTGCGCAAATGCCCACTTTTCCTTGTCTATGTCCAGTAGTGTTCTCTCGTACGTCTCATCCAATGTGTCAGGTAATTCATCGAGAGCACGCCGAATCCGTTGTGGAAGAGACCGTCGGAGATTATCCAGCTGACAGTATACCCATCGAAACCTGTATCATCAATCAGCCAATATTACAATCCAGTCACGGTGGCAAACAATCTCTGACATTCCGCCAGCTTGTTGACTGAGCTTACAGATCACGAGTTCTTGATCCTGCTCTCTCCATTTCAACGTGCTTGCGTCAGTCTTGATGAAGAAGTTGATATAGTTCTTGATGTCTTCTATTTGGCCACTCTCGCTATGAAGGGATACCGAATGAGATGCCAATGTCTAGAGAACGACTTGGATGTCTGCCTCCGGACGGCTGGTAACGCAGATATGTAGGTGGGAATAATGTAGGTTCGCAAGCCATTCCACAACATTCAGGACACGCTCCCGGGGGGATGGTGTACCGGAACTTTGAGGACATTCGTCAAGAGCGTCGACGACAATGAATATTGGGCCTTGCTCCGGAATTGCCAGCATGTCCCTCAAACACACTCTCAGAGAGTCATCACTGGGCTGTTTCGAGCCAGCTTCGTAAGTCGAATACAAGCGAGAAAGGATGTCGGAACAAGCACCCGATTGAGCCGAACGTTGAACGAGGATGGAAGTGAGTAAAGCACGGGCGCTCTGCTTTGACGTATCTTTAAAGTCGAAGTAAAAATACGCCATCGAGGCTAATCCCGCGTCACGCATTCTTTTGATGTCCTGAGTAATCGTAGAGCTAATCCGACGTATTAATCCTCGGGGAGAAGCGAGGGTGCATCACATACCAAAGAACGCTTTTCCCAGAGCCCGCTGATAAGGCGACTCCTCGTCAGGGATGCAAAGAAATAGGAATAGAATATGCATACGGTTACCGTGAACCCATAACATCGATCCCGTCATTTTCCATTCCCGAAAAGTGTCACCTTGGATGAACCACGACGCAGTTCCCTCGTGGTGAGCATCCCACGCGAGGTTGTCGTTGATGGATGGATCTGGAGGAGAGAGCCATCTTCGAAAGTTCTCCTGCAATTGGTCACCTGCGAGATATTCTTAGTCTCCAGAGATGGAAACAACGCCACGAACAAGATGGATAATTGAACCTACGTTTTGATTTGTTCATATCGCTCGCGATTTGTTGCATGAGTACTAGTATCATTGTCAATTAAGTGATCCTATCGAATGGGACAACCATACCGAGAGTTTCCATGGATATCATCTGCTGCGGCCTTGCCATCTAAATGAACAAGTGACATTCAGTAAAGTGTGGGAGATTAACTGGATAACCCCTGTGCACCGTTCATGACCACGTTCAAATTCTTGACGAGACCATACACGACTTGCAAGGCATGCGCAGCGGTCGCTCGGGCCTCCTCTTGAGTGAGCCGGTCTAATCTTTGCAATACTGCTTCCACATCATTCTCCCCTAGCAGCTTCTTTCCAAATTTCTCTATGACACATTTAGGCGTTAAAAATAGTATCGGAGAGGATAAGCTCACTGAGCCGTCCTTGGTTGATCTGTCGAGTGGCAAGGCTAAAGTGTAGAGAGCAGTTCGATCAGGATCTTTACGATTATCTGAGTGATCGCTGTCGTGCACGGAATCTTGGTATAGATGTCGAGGCGTCTAAGAAAGTTTTGGATTGATTCGAAAAGATCGATAAGTGCGTCATAGCTGAAGCTAACGTCCTTTATCGCCTGGTGATGACCACCGATCACAGATGTCAAAAGAATCCGATCGAAGATAGTGATATAATAGATACATACGGCAAGAAGTATACCGATTCCAGCGAATATCGCTTTTGCAGGTGGGAAAGGCTGTAGAACAAGAATCATCGAACACTAGCCTCCGTACGCGTATGGGGCAAGAAGTAAACCGTACCAAACCAATACCTTCGCCGAGAACTCCACTAGTAGAAAGGGTATGAAGGACGTGGACAGTGCGCTTGATGCACTTGATCACCTTGCCATCGTCACCTCTAAATTTACTAAATTCCTCTGCTTTCCCCTGGAGGACGGCGATGACAGAGTCAGCGTCGTCACAATTAATGAGAGTGAGAGTGAGTTGATGTTCGAGTAGGTTCACGCCTGCTCGGCTGCATCAGGAAAACTGCAAGTGCTTTGGCTTTGGGTTTTGAGGCTTTGGGTTTGGGTTTCGGGGCTTTGACTTTTGATATGCTACTTTTTGAGCGTTTTTCGGACTTCTGCTTTGGACTTCAAGAACTTCAGCTTTATTTCATATGCTTTTCCTTTTTTAACAGGACTTAGGCTTACATGTAGGGGTTACTAATAGTACTTTTGATCTGATACGTTGCAAGTTACAACTTGAAGTCACGCGTCTTTCAGTGTTGTACCAGTGCGTCGTTTCGTCACACCACCATCCGAGTCGCAGCCTGAGAGTCGCTCCCCGTGCTCATACACCTCGCCCTCACCACACGCGCCATACAACTCCAAGCCGTCATCGACATGCCCGAACCTCGCCATCCTCGTCCTTGCGCCCAAGGCAAGCATGGGTGGCCTTGCCCGCGTCGCTCCCTGCGCCCACACACCTCGCCCTCACCTCACGCGCCACACAGCCCCAAGCTGTTCTCATCATCAACGAGGTCCTTGCTGGAGCCCGCCGAGTCCTCGCCACATGCCTGAACCTCGCCTTTCTTGTCATCGCGCCCAAGGTGTGGCCTTGCCCGTGTCGCTCCCCGCGCCCCACCCTGCCCTCACCGCACGCGCTGCACAGCCTCAAGTTGTCATTGATGAGGTGCTTGCCGGAGCACGCTGGGTCCTTGCCACCTGCCCGAACCTCGCCATCGTCATCCTCGTGCCCAAGGCAAGTGTGGGTGGCCCTGCCCGTGTCACTCTCCGCGCCACACCCCGCCCTCACCACACGTGCCGCACAACCCCAAGCCGTCATCGACGAGGTGCTTGCTGGAGCACGCCGGGTCCTCGCCACATGCCCGAACTTCGCCACTCTTATCCTCCCATCCAAGGCAAGCGTGGG